>JAEIGD010000046.1:600000-834695 GCA_018903425.1 Zaprionus nigranus
CTCTCTCTCTCTCTGTTGCGAGTCGAAAAATATTTGTGCACGCAAAAAATGTTAATTACCCAAGTTGAAAGTCGCAAAAAAGCGAACCATCAATGCGGCCGGGCGCATCAAAATATTTAGGTTGCTGCTGCTGTTGTTGCCTCTGCAGTTGCTGCCAACTTCCCTGGGAAGTCAAGTCGAGACCTCGCCAGGCTGTGCGGCCGTTAATGCAACTGCAACTGTAACAAATTGCAATGTCGCACATCTGTCTTAGCTTTGCCTAAAAAGAAAAACTACAGTGTGCCTGCTCTGCCCCTGGCCCCAACCCCGGCCTGGCCACGACGCCACCTCGGCCTGGCCTAGCCTGATCTGCCCTGGCAGCAGGCCCTTGATGCTGCTGCTGCTGCTGTCGCAACTGAGCTCATATTTATTTTTGCAGCAGTTTTTGCTCAGCTCGCAAAAAATTGTCGTTGTTGCTGCTGCTGCCGCATTGCCAATTACCGGCCGAGACGGGAACCCTAGCAATTTGGTCATATCCGGCCCCTGGGCTGAAATCTGGTTTTCCCCCACACACACACAAACACATTTGTTAACTATTCTTGCGGCGATGCTGTTGATTTTTCGTTGCTTAGAGAGATTTTCCTGTTTTCGGCCTTGCTATCAATATGCCAAACAGTCCGGAGCCTGCCCTAGGTTCAGAAGCAGGAGCAGCTGCTGCCTCCCCTAATTGCCATTCAAAATGCGTCCGATTATAGTTTAATTTCAGCTCGAAATTGTTCAAATTTACTAAATATTTGTAATGCAAATTGTTATTGCGCTGGCAATTTGCCCCAATGCGCGAAGGCGCTTTGCGTCCTGCTACATCAAGGCAGCTCGCAGTCATTAGCAGCAGCAACAGCGACAGCAGCAGCAACAGCTGCATTTGTTGTTGTGTTTATAATGTAACTAATGAATATGGAACTTGACTTTGACTCTGGCACTGGCACTGGCTCCCTGGCCATGTCCATGTTGCTGGTGCGGCTGTTGCTGCTGCCACAATGTTGCTGTTAGCTATTACAAGTTTGAGCCTCATTGCGCTTTTGGACGCATCATGCGGCCAGGTTTGGTTTTTTTGTGCCACAGATTGCCGCACGATTCCAAGTCAGCAAATGTGTCGCTCAGCATTTAAACAACACTCTGGCAAATGCAACACAAGTGCCAGCAGTGGCAGTGGCTCTGCCAGCGACGGAGGCAGAGGCAGCGGCAGCGACAGAGGCCTCTAAACGGTTGCAAAAAATGTCATAAATAAATTGCTTACAAACATTTGCTGACGCGCCAAATAAAATGCCATAAACGATCGAATGCAAGATTTTTCGCTGCTTGCAACTTGTGTCTACCCCCTTTCCATCTAGTCATCTCTTTCTCTCTCACTCTCTCTCTCTCTCTCTCTCTCTTTCTCTGTCCAGTCTCGTCCCGTGGAATTCGAAATGTTTTTCCTGCCACTCGGGTAAATTAACTAAAAATGCTAAAAATCGCTGGGATGAGTTTGCTTATAGGGCTGATGCATGTCCATCATTCACTATGTTCGACCCTCACCAGCCCCCCTTCCCTGTTTGCCATTTACCGTGGCCATTAACGTGCTCGGCGAAGACTCTAATGATCTTTATGTACTCCTGTCTATGTCTATTGCTCTTTCTAGAGAGGTAGCTGTCTCTCTTTCTCGCTCTATTTTATCTCACTTGCTCTCTCTAGCTTTAAGTGTAAGTTTCTTTTCCCTAAAGCATCGTTTCAAATTGCAGTTTAAGCTGTTTGCAATATGATTTGAAGCTACAGGGAAGAATGCAAATACTATATATCGAAGCTTGAGATTGCAATCAATGAGGTTGCAATTGTTATAGGGTTAAATTGGCAATATATCAAGCATGATATAAGGCAATAACATATGAAAGTACTTTATTTCGTAATTATTTATATATTCTATTTTGAAAACGCACAAAAAACATTCGAAGATATTGAAGATTCTAAAAAGAATCCGAAAGAACATTTGAGCTTTGTATATGCAATATTGTCTTAGGTTACTGGGTAGAATTCAATTATGATCGACTTCAGATTGCAATTGGTGAGCATCCAACAGTTCGAAGGTTCGAATTGGTAAAATATATTTGAGAATATATCTTTGATATCTTTGAGAATATATATTTGATAATATATTATAAATAAAAGTATTATTATTTTTAGTATTATTGTGAACTTACTTGGGCATCTACCATTTTGGAACTGAATACAAAACTTCGTAGATGAGTAGCTTCATTATTTATTGATATTACAAACTAGTGCCAAAAAAGCTTAATGATTCGAATATATAATTTACGGAATCTGTTATAAGAATCTCTTTTAAAACAATAAATTGGCAAAGTGAATTATACAACACAAGATATATTAAGACACATTATGGTATTAGCTTCATTATGTCATTTGATGTGAGTCTAGTATGCAAGTTGCTGCTCTGCTGACTCTAGTGAGCCTCGTAAATAAATTTGCTTGCATCAATTTGTTGCCATTTGCGAAGCAACGCGCATTCCACCACATCGCACTCCTTTCCATGCGGCCAAACTAAGTTTCAGCTGCGCCCGAAAACCCAAGCGCAGCTCGTCTCCTTGCAGCACCAGCACCAACAGCAGCTGCAGCAGAGGCAACAACACCTTGGCTAATACCCGGCATAACAACTTAATTCAACTTGTTGCAAGTCTGCGGGCTAACGAACAGCAGACACTGCGGCAACAGCAGCATCAACGAGCCCCTCGAACCCAGACTTGGCGACTTGGATGCGATGCCTAAAACCGCGCAGCGGATGCAATTTTATTTTTGGACAAGCAGCAACAACAACGTGTAACATGCAACGGCAACGGCAGCGGCAGCTCAAATCAAAGTTGGCTGCAACATCATCAAATTTGCGGTGCCATTCTTTAGCTTTTTTTTATATGTCTGCACGGACAGAGCGATCAATAAATTCGGCATTATAATCGCCGCTTTAGATTCCGCTGTTATCTTGATTAGAGGCTCGATTACACGGACCCAGCTGCATTAAACTAATGCAGTTTATGCCGCAAGCTGCGAAGGGGGAAAGCGCAGAAATCTAAATATAAAATTGAACATGTAAACAAAAAACTAGAGGGAAACAACGAACTGCCGCAAACTGGCGGACTGCCGGCAAATGAGCAATGAAATGCGAGATCAAGTTCAACGCACATTTGTCCTTGATAATTGAAAAGAGACCGCGCCAAGAGCAGCAACAGCAGGAACAGCAGCAAAGGCAGCAGCAGCGAGGGGAGGCCGAAAAAAATGCAATGAGCAAAACAGAAAATAAACAAAAATTATGGCAGTGGATCGGCAGACTTATTGCAACAGGCACACAGCACCCAGTTGCCCCTTTCTTCCGCCCCCAGTCAATGTGCCCCATTGCCGGCAAAACCGGCTGGGGCTGGCATAATAAACACACAAGCACATGCATTAAATGTGCGTAGCGTATGCCGAAAATACGTCGGCCATTAAGGCAGCCCAATAAGCATGCCGCATGCCCCATGCCCACGCTGCCGCACCGCAAATACGACTGCAGCCAAGTGCGATCTGCAGCCGATCATCGTCCGTGCCTCTGAGGGCCCTTCTTGTCTCTCTCTTCCTCTCTTATCTTGCCCTTTCTCTCTCTCTCTCTGTGAGAGCAAAAAACAAAATTTCCGAAAATTTGCAATTGAGTGGCTGCAGCAGCAAGAACGACGCAGCGGCGTCTTCGCGTCGGCCGAGCACAAAAATGTTTATGCATTTTTTCTGGTCACTGACCGTACTCAAGGTTTTTCGTATTCTGCTGCTCCTTCCGACGACGACGACGACGACGCTGCGTAAATTGCATGCGCACAAAAATTGACGAATATGCCAGGCGACGCAGGGCAAGAGCAATGCCACCACAGCTTGTGGCATGGCACAGTGCTCTGGGGGGAGGGAGAGACCAGGGGACAGCAGGCGGGAATTGTGTGCGCCCAAAAACAACACAAAAGTGCGCTTGCAGGCAAACTTGTTGCATTCGCAGTCGATGCAGGCAACTTCGAGTCGTCTCCCCTATGCCGTGGCAAGCATATCGGATGCCTCCTGGTTGGCTGCTTGCAATTTGGACGACTACGACGTAGTCGGATGAGTATGAGAATGAGGATGAGGATGATATAATTTAGCACGAAAGTGAAGACTGTTTTTGCAGCCGTTCGCTGCCGCACTCGATTACGACGTCCCTAATTCGCCAAATGAAACCGAAATGTGCCGGGGCAAGTTTCGAGCCTCTTCAACTACAACTTGATCTTGTTTTCTATCTCTCTATATGCCTCCTCTCTTTCTCTACTTCTCTCACTCTCTTGCTGCCTATGTCTTTTGTATAGGGGGCAAGTGATAAATTATTGTGCGTGGTTCGTGGTTTTTTGCTTTTCGGTCATAATGCTAATGGCAGTTTGATTGTGGTAGGTTCTGGAACGAAAGAGAGGCAGAAAGAGAGAGACTGTAGCCAACTTAGTTAGCCGCCTTCCCTGACCACCCGCAACAATTGAGGCGCAAAGAGTTCTCGAATTACCACGCCAAATGCGCCAAGTCAGTGACCGATTATGTTACCCAAAGCGTATGGGCGAAAGACAGGCGTCATTATAAAGCGTCGTCGCTGCGCGTCGGCATTGCTGTCGGGCCCATAAGCTGTTTTCTCTACGCGGCCCGTCTGACACCAAGTCCTCTCTCCCTCTCCCTCTCTCTCACTCGCTCGCTCACTTACTCTCTTGCTGTCCCTTCAGCTGCTCCTTCGGCTTACTTCCATTTGCTTTTGTTATAGCACATTAGTTGCTGTTGCTGCTGTAGTTGTTGTTGCTGTTGTAGTTGCAGCTGTTGTTGCTGCTGCTGTTGCTGTTGTTGTTGTGCGTGGCTTTGATGACTCTCTTTCTCCTGGACTGACCGCAAAAACAGCGCTTCATCAAAAGGCCGCGCAATGACTGCGTAGGTTTCTCACTTTGATAAATGCAGCCTTGCAAGAGAGAGAGGAGCAGCAAGAGAGAGAGGGGAGAGGTAGAGAGCGCGCAATGATGAGGGCACTTTGTAATAAATATGTATTTATTATTTAGCTGGCTGCACTTGGTTTTATTTGGTCATAATCTGCGTACTTAGGCGGCATTAGGCAGATTGCGCATACGTCACGTTGAACGCAAGTCACAGCTTCGTTTGCGATTAACGTGATTTTGATATGAGCAATTAATAAGCTTACAATTATTATAATAATACAATTTCGCTGTTGAATTTTATAAAGATTTGTATTAATATGTATTATAGTAAACAAATCATAGAAAATCTTTATAAAATTCCACAGCAAAGTCTGAACACTTTTAACACATTTCCATTTTTATTAAAGCAATTTGCATCACCTTCTGTGTACCAACGTGTACAAGTAACTCAAAAATACGTTATTTACACAGAAAAATGGACTAAAACTTCAATTCTCTAACCCACAATGAAGCCTAACAAAAGTGGTTTCACAAAGTGCGATAAGGAGATGAGAAAGACAGTGATAGCCAGAGGAGAATGGGCAAAACAAACTGCGCCTGGTTGCCATGTCAGCGTAAGCCGCTTTGCTCTGGGTCAAGATGCAGTTGACAGTTGTCAGTCAGGGAGAGGAGGCGTCACTTCTGGTCGGAATTCACCTCAGCCGTGTATGAATATTCAATTAAACAGTTCGTCATTGACTGAAATGGCTTGGAAATATTGTTTAATTGCCCTCAGCCCCGATTTGAGCGACTCTAATTGAGCATAAGCCCGATTCGAGTCGAACTACCGCAGGGCGAATGCGTACAAAAAAGTGCACAAAACTTATCGACTCTGGAATGGAATCGAAAAAGCGTCTACAATTTGTGCACACACACTCACACACACGCACATAAAAGTTGATTGGCAGCTCAGTCAATAAGCTAAGGGGCTAAGGGACTGTGCGGACTATGTGGACTATGCGGACTGTGGGCAAAGTCTGAAGTGCTTTTGGGTAGGCCTTAATTACGTAATGTGTGCGCCCAGTTATGACCAAAGTAGTACTCCACCTGTGCCAGTATGTGTGTGTTTGTGCCAGTGTGTGTGCAGCAAATGCGTAAAATTTTAATTTCGTTTTGAAAATTTCACTCGAAAAAAGCGAAGGCTGCTACAAAAGTTGTTTGCAGGCGCGACGCGGATGGCTGCGTTTATTGAGGCCAATGACCAGGCACGCACACACACACTAGTATATGCCTGTAAGTGTGTGTGTGTGCTGCTTACGCACTTTTTGCAATTTCTAATTTGAAAGCACACACAGACACGGACAGAGAGAGAGAGAGAGAAGTACACATGGACGCACGCATAGTGGCAGGGCAGAGTTATTGGCCCGCTTGCGTTAAAAGGCATATTGATCTGCCCTAACCCCTTGGGCTCTTATTATTATTATTATTATTATTAAACAACCCCGTTAAGTGCCGGCAGAGCCACCTTGCCCACCTTGTTTGTGCTGAGAAGAAATATAAAACAAGGCGGGCAGGGTAAATTGGCCTCGGCCCCAAGGGGAGATTCCAAGTTGGGACCATTTGGGGGAGTTGCAATTAGAGCACACATTAGAAGAGAGTAGGGCAAGGGGGAGATAAGAAAGGAAGAAGCACACACACACACATGTCCCACAATAGAGCTACGAAATTATACAGACACAATTAGGTTGCAAATGAAAGCGACTTAGCGAAGTTTGTTTTCGGTTTTCTGTTTCTCATTCTACAGAGTCCGTAGCTAAGCTCTATTTACATACAAATATTGTTAGCTCGTTGGCAATTACAGCCCATTCATACATGTACTAGTCGTAGTTGTCGGCAGCATTGTCGCGAACAATGCTCGCAACTGAGGCGCCACAAAGCATGCAACATTAATGAAACCGCGAAACTGCAGATATCGCACTTTTGCTGTGAATTCTGTAAATTGATAATGTTTACAGGCGCCCAGTGTGCAGTGTGTGCTCGACCTGAAGATACGCAGTGAATAGCTAAGACTTCATTCAAATATTCTGCGCATATTCCATTCTTTATATATGAACTAACTACTATATAGTATGAGACGATTTATAGGCAATTCTCTGAGAATTAAATTGGAATTATGTATCTTGTAAGTTCAATTGTATCCTATATATTGTATTAAGTATAACATAGAATATTTAAAGCATTTATTATGAGGTCGAGCCAGAAAATAGTTAGAAAGACAGGGATATATGAGAACAAATAAATATTAAATAAATAGATTTAATTGGGAAAAAGTAAAATATGTTAAATTTGAAATTTGAATTGTATGAAGAAACATATAATTTAAGTCAAACTTATTTGTTTCTTTCTTTCTTTTTTTTTTTCTTTCTGATCTTAACAAAAGTAAATAATAAATATAAATTAGAACAAAAAAAGGATATGAATTTGTATTATATATTTTTAATGTCATATGATTTTTATTATTTTATTTTATTCGGTTTATATTTTATTTCTAAGAGAAAAGTATTAATTTTCTTTAAGTCAAGGCGCTTTCATGGGTATTATCTTTTCATAACGCAGAAAGAGCAATGCGAGTTCGTTTATCACAGGCATCACATATATTTTTTTTAAGCACTGATTGTGTGTGTGTGTGAGTGATTATTTTTTAATAAAAAAGTTCGCCTGCAGGCATAGGCTACGCACTTTGTTTAACTGCATGACACCAGGCAACACACACACACACACCCACAACAGCATTTGTTTTGCAGCAGCTTTTGTCATCTGTTGACGGTTTTTTGTGCTCGCTGGGGTTAAAATAGGTCTTACAACTGCCTTAGCCTGCCCTGGGGCGCCCTGCACGCACAGCAGCACGTACAGATCCACAGATCCCAGCAATATTATAATAAACAAAAAGTAATTTCGTGCACATTTTTAAGCTGCTGACAACTGTCGAGCAAACATGTGTGTGTGTGAGCCTTAATCATAGCCAGAGCTGTGACGAGCTCATAGATGGGTGCGTTTAATTTGTAAATAATAAATAATGCCATCATTGTCTGGCTGCGCACATCCGCCCATAGGCCCAGACCTGAGCCCAGTCCCAATCTAACTGCTTTAATGAGCCAGATACAATTTAACAGCAGCTTCCTGTTTGGTTCCTGTTGCGACTGCTTTTCAAATCAGTTTACTTCCTTGGCCAACAGCAGCGACTGAATTAGACCAAAACCGTAAATTTTGTGGGGCCGCGTTGCGCTGAGAACGGATGCGGCTTGGCTGCGCCTGCCTTGCCTGGCTGAAATGAAAAAAAAGCAGAGAACTTATCAACAGGATGTAGTTGCAGTTTCTCTTGGCATTGTTGTTGTTCTTGTTGTGTTTCTGATGCTGCCGACTGGCCTCTCTCTCTCTCTCTCTCTCTGTCTCTTGCTTTGCTGTGCATATCAAATGTCAAGGCACCAAAAAATCGCTTATCAAGCCAAGCGACTGGGCACTTTGCTTCCCTACTCTACCCCTTTGCCCCCCCTCCTCGTGTTTATGTAAAATGCATCTTGAAGATGCAGCAGCCTGCTCGAATTTCGCAATGCAAGCGGCCTTTGTTTTTGCATTTACCCTTCGCTTGTTGTTGTTGTTCTTGTAGTTGTTGTCTCTGTCTTCCGTCTCGCGCCGCATTGTTTGTGCTCTACATAAACTGCATTTTCGTGTGCATTATTTATTATTAGTATTTTATTTTTTTTTTTTTTTGGGTTGGGGTTGAATTCGAGTTTGCCCTTTGGCAGAGTACAAACCCGTTCTCGGTTTCTGTTGGAATAATGCGGTTAATCTTGTCGCCGTTGCCTTTTTATCTTCCATAAATATGGCAATCAAATGCTCGGCGAACAAAAGTGTCAACTTTTCAACTCGTTCTCAGTTCGGCTGCAGTTCACTTGGTTCGCTTAGCAAAAGGTTCTCGAATAGCCCTCAAAAAAAAAGAAGTTGCAATGTCTCAAATTATTGCCGAGAGGGGCGAATATCTTATGAACTTGTTTTTATTTTGTATGCAGATTCCATTTTTAATGCATTGAATATTTGGAAAATATATATTTTATTATTTTTATGTTTTTTAAAACATGCAAAAAAAATTCTACATTTATACAGAATATTCAATATTATTGATCATTTAATTTGTTTATATATACAATTTTTTGGAAAAAAAGAAGAACGCATTGTGAAATCTTTTTTGGTTGAAATACTTCACAAATATTTTGTTATTTTAAATGCAAATTTTTAGTATTTATATTAAAAATGTGCAAAATTTTTGATACACCAATTATGCAGTATTTATATTAATATATTTTCATATATTATGTATATATTTAATTTAAAAGTTATATTAATTAAATTTTTGTCATCTTGCTTATAAAATTATATATTATATTTGTTTATTTTCAAAATAGTTTTGTCTTTTTTTAGGAATTTTTAATTCCATTCTTAGAGCGGGTGCTAAACGCGCTCAAAGTGCGCTGCGTTGTAATATTCTGCCTGCTTCTTCTTTTCCTTCTCTCTCTCTCTCACACACACACACACAGTCGACAGGGGCCAAGGGGTTACTCAGTACAAGAGCGAAGTCAATGCGCCAGCAACTTTCTGCCGTGGTGAGTTTTATGTACAGGGCAAGATAAGCTCAATTTTGAGTGGCTTTTCTGCTGAGTGAGTTACTCAGGCAGGGGCAGCTCTGCTTGTGGCTGTATGTGTGCGCAAGTTTGCATGGGCGTGTGTGTGTGTGTTTGTGTTTGTGTTTATACTCGCATGTTTGGCACATTTTTTGCTGAGCAGCGGCTCAGCTAAGTTGCAATCAGCTTTTTGGGTGGTTGCCGCGATTGCTGCCTCTGTTGCTGCCCCTGCCCCTGCCCATGCCGCTGTCATTGAAGCACAGCTCTAATGACAATTTAATTGTGTTTTTCATATTGCATTAGTTTTCCTTCGGCTCATCGTGGCTCACGTATAACTTTGCACTGCACTGCAACTATAACCTTCGGCCAGGCCATGAAATTTTCATAAGCCCAAATCGCCAAGCTGCCCATCATCATTATCGTCATCATCAGCATTATTATTATCATCATGAAGGCTCAGTAAGAGCAACATCAGAAGCAGAAGCAGCCGCCGCAGCGTCAGTAACCAGTTGCATGCAAAATGCTTGCAACAGGTGTGCAGCAGCTTAGACTGAGTGCCCCAGCCCCAGTCTCAGCCCCAGTGGCAGCCTCATCCCCAGTGCCAGGCCGCACGTCCGATTGCAAGTCGCTTGGGCGCAATCTGCAACACAAATTCCCTGCAGCAATAAGGTTGCTGCCACTGCTGCGAGTGTGTGTGCGATTTTACCGCTGCCTGTGCCCCTTTTCCACCCGCCCCTGCACCTGCCCCTGCCTCGTTGTCGTGGCTAAAGTTTTCAGCGCTTCCATGCCTCATATCTTTTAGAATGATAATAGTTCGCCTTCCGTTGGTAGCAGCAGCAGCAGCATCATATAATGTTTTCCCGTTCTCGTTGTTGTTATTGTTGTTGCCTTCGTTTTGTATGGAGTAGCCCCAGAGCTATTATAGCCACATCGGCCCCTCTCCCTAAACGAAATTGACTTGAGCTCGTTGTGTTTTGGGCTTTCATTCCGGGCTCAGCTTGGCTCGGCTTCTCTTTGCATACACCTTATACTATATGCAATATGGATATGTTTGTGTGTGTGTGGCACATATTGCTTTCGCATTGTTAACACACTCGACGGTTCTTTTTGCCCATTTTCTTAATGTTTGCTCTGATTTTTCAATTAAATGTGTCTCCATCGTTCAATTTGTCTCATTTGTTTGCGATTTAGTTTTCTATAACGGCTCGCAATTTTTCATTTGCATTCGCCACAAATGACAAACACAAATGCCACACGGCCTGTCTGCCCCACTGGCCTGTGGCACTGGCAGTTGGTAGTTAGTCTGCCAATTTGTGACAGTTATTGTTGGCCTCAGCGCCGTTTTGATTGACTTGCTACTGATCTGAAAAGGGGCGTCTGTGCCAGAGAGGGGGCTGCATAATTAGATCTGTGATTGCAACTGTGATTAAAAGTGTTCTCACCCCATCGATTTGAGTTAACAATGTGGAAACGGAATTGCCACTTGGCCACATGGCCCGCGAATTGAATACGCGATTTCAGTATTTATTTCTAAGAAATAGAATGGACATGAAGAGTCGAAATGTTCATGACACTGAGCTTGTTTAGCGAGGTTTCGAATTGAGAAAACCCCTTAAATGGGAGTAACCCTATTCACTTGCTATGAACTGGTGGCCAGTACTATAGGGAGAATAATATTTAATAACTACTGCTAAGTCTATAGATCTTATTAGAAACTTATCTTAGCTTTATATTTAAAGATTGATACATTTCATAGTGACAACATTACTTGACTTAATAGTAAATATATATAAATAATTTATATATTTATTTATATATATATGTAGCAAGTAGCATTACAAGTATAATATAACCAATTTAAATTTTAAATATCAATAAAAATTGCTGTTAAAATATTTAATTACATTTTAAAACTTAATTTTCTGTAGCTGCAACTGAAAATTTGTAGAATAACCTTAAAACATCTTTAAAGTACAGTATATGAGAAACCATTCTCTAACTGCTAAAAAAAGTCAGCCTTGCGTTAACCAACAGATACTTTGTTATTTACCGCTCGAACAGAACTTTAAAAAAAGATACTCGCACTGTCAGATACTTGGCGGCTATTGAAAGGTCTTAATACGCTCTATTCGAGTGTAGCGTTGCACTTCTTCGCCGTCAATTGAAGGTGCTTTCGGCGCAATTTGTACAGCTTATACAGAACTCATAGCGAACTCAAATCGATCGCATTCAGAGGCAACTTCGTCGTCGTCACACACACACAACTTCAGCATGCAACATTCAATGCGCCACTTGGCTGCAGCGATGCAACGATTTAGCCAAAACGTAGCCAATTTTTTTCTCGCTTTTTAACATTATTCGCTGCTGTTGTTGTTGCTGTGCATTTTATTCAAGTACGTCAAGTTCGATTGCGTTCTTTACCTTGAAATCTTGTTTTCTATCCGTTGTTAAGTTTTTGTTGCGGCTTGCCAATGCATTTCGTTTGTTGCTGCAGCATTTGTTGTTGTTGCTGCCGCTGTTGTTGTTATTGTTTTTTTTTTATAGTTTTTTGTTGTCACACTGCAGCTGCAAAATCTTTTGCATGCGGACTCGCAAAGCGTCGGCGCTGCCTAATATTTTATTTATGTATTTTGTTTATTTATTGAGCAACAAAAACAAAGTCATCACTTGCAGCTGTTGTTATTGTTGCTCTTGCTGTTGTTGGCTTTTCGCATTATTCTAAATACTTAATTTGCATTTATTTCCAGAACAGTCATTAATTTGTGTGCTAACAAATTCAATTAAATTGTTTTGTCTACTTAGTTTGGTGTCTGATTTGTTGTTCTCGTTTCCCGTTGCTGTTGTTATTGTTGTTGATGCTGCTGCTGCCTCTAAATAAATTACTTGTGATGTTTTATTAATTTTTTCTCAGTGCACGCGGCGTTAAGTAAAATGCGGAAATAGTTGCCAGAGCTTGCTGGAGAGTGTCAATCGGACACACGCTTATAAATAATAGATTAGCCATAACTGCAATTGACTTGCGGCTTTTGCACACTAAAAATATCGCCACACGAGCGACACCTATCGATGGAGTTCCACACATACACGCACACACATGTATGTTGTTGCCTTGTGTGTGTGTGTGTGTTTGTCTTCTTGTTTGCTTTGCAAAGGCCTTGACATCAAAAGATTCGCTTTACTGAAAGAGAGAGAAACAAATATAACGCATACGCCGCTTTGTACTTGAGCCGGTCTGGCAACGCCGTGCCCATGCCCCATAGCCCAAAATGCAACGCTTCGCTGCATACGAAAATGTATAGCCAAAAACGAAAACGTAAAAAAACACAAACAACAACAACAATAACGACAACAAACTGTCAGTTTTTTTTCTAACGTTTTTGAGTTTCGGCTGCGCTTGGCCTCTATTTTGGTTGCATTCATAACGTAAGTCGAGGTTTTCATTGGTTTCCAATTTTGCTTTGTGCTGCTGCCGCTGCTGTTGTTGTCGCTTGCTATTTGAGCTGCCGATGCCGATTTCGACGTCGCGACGTCGCAGCTTTGCGCCTAAAATTTATCGCTGTTGTTGCTGTTGCAGTTGTTGTTGTCGCTGCCATTCGTCGTGCAACCTCGAACTTTAGATTTGCTTGCAGTGCTTATGAGAGCATAACACTCAGTAGTGTGTTCTATTGTTGAGGTACGCACAAGTACGTGTCGTTTTCTTTATGAAAATACATTGTAGATATATAGAGTGGGTCTACATACATACATAGACATACAGCGCATTACATGCTGTGGCCCTGAGTTCCAATTTCCAAATATTTACATATTTGATATATTATGAATTTTGAAATAATGTTAAGAGGGCGCAGTTGTTATTGTATTTATAATAACTAACTGTGCTGCATGTCTATTGTATATCGATTCGGCTGCTGATGCTAATTAAGAATATACCATATATAGTTTGTGGCCATGTCTCATTCTGTCTGTCATGCCTCCTTCTGTCTGTTACATATATTTTGGGTTGGTACAAAGTTATAATAAGTTATATAATTAATAAGGTTATGATTTGGTTTATTTGGTTTACATTCCATGTTAATGGCCAATGAGCTTATTCAACAATTGTTGCTGATGGCTGAGGAGATCCAAAAAAATACATTAATGATATAGACAATATTTATATAAACAAATCATGCATATTTAGCATGTACGATCTCCACTAACTCTGATTTTCTACAAATTCAGAGCTTTTATCCTTAGAGATACATCCTTAACATTACTTAATACTTAAATAATAAAACTTATCGTAAAGCCTCCATATCAAACTGAAATATATTCCAATTTTATGTCACATATGATAAACAGTTTAATCAAAAGACCAAAGGTGGTCTTAGGCACACGAAAATGCATTGTGCAAATCTTCTAATATCAGTGCCAGTCGAAGATATAGCTTAAGAAGTATTGCCGGCACTTTAACTGCTCCACTCACCTACCGTTGGGGGCTTTGGGCCATTTCGCCTGGAAACAGGAAGCGCGCTGCTGCAGTTACAGTAACACACATTTCCCATTTGCGGACGAGCGGCATTTCCATGAGGTCGTGCCGCTAGTGCACGAGTGAGAGTCGCCCAGGAGAGTCAGTCAGGGTCCAAGACAAGTTTTGTATGAGCGCGGCCGACGACGACGACGCTGGCGCTGACGTTGGCGTTAACACTGACGCTGACGCTAACGCTGGCGTCGACTCTCGAAGGCGGTGACCATTCAACAAGCTGCACTTTACTGGCTGTTGCGGCGTGTTTACGCCATTGCACTTGCCCCTGGCTTTGAGTTGGGTTGTTGTTCAACTGGCTAGTTAGCTCGTATCTTAAAGCGTTTCGGCTTGATTAATTGCCGCTAAATGAGTATTGTATGCGTTGTCTGTGTGTGTGAGTGTGCTAATGTGTGTGTGTGTGCTACTGCGCTTGACCCTAATGCCAATGCAATTCTGATTCTGCAGCTGACAATCAGCGGCGCTCTAAGGCGACGCTTTATGGCCACAAAACTGACCCTGGTGGCGAGTGTGCTTTTCGGTAGCTGGCCGAGAACCGGAAACAGCTCTCCCACTGCCACATCCGCTAAGCTGTACACCCACATGTAGCTGCCACTGCCGCTGCGGTTGCCGCTTGCTTCTGTTGTGGCACGAGCCTGCTACAGGAAACGTAAATTTATCGCACCGAAAGTTAACTACCTTCCCCTCAGGAGAAGGTACAGAGAGAGAGAAAGACATAGAGAGAGAAAAAGAGAGGGAGGAGAGTTTTACCGCAGATTTCGTGGCTCACTTATTGCACGTGTCGGGACGATAAAATTTCCGCCATTTGCCGGGTTTTCACTTAAATTGATACCCAACTAATATGCACTTTAAGTGCCCCGACAATTGATGCGAACAAAGTGCAAGCGCTGAGTACGCGATTTAATAAATGACTCGCACTTGCACTAGCAAGGAAAAGGAGAACCGGGTGAGGGGGGACGGGAACAGAAACTGGAACTGTTAACTGGATGGTGTCCGAATCAAAAGTTAAAACAATCAAATGACCGCACAAATCGCGTCAATAGCAACTGCGTTGAATTAATGCAACTATTTGCAGTTGCCATAACTGGTTCCATTATTTCAATTTTTGTTTTAATACCCTACCAGAATGTAGGTAGCGGGTGTATTGCCCATAAACAAATAAGAGATGAAATGAAAATGAGAGATGAAATAAGGAAGAAGCGCTATATAAAATATGGAATTCTTTACAATGTTTTACTGCTTGACTTACAGTATTTTTTCAATTTCATATAGCCGAATTTCTGTGCGAAACTGGTTCAGAACGGACGATATAGTAGAGTAATGATATCAACCATTATTTAAGCTAAGTTTCATTCCAAGAGGTACTATATATTGTTAGTAATTTAGGTTACAATCATAACCAGCTTGTCGTCGATATTATTAATTCCGTAACTGAATTTCTATATTCTTAGTTAGCATCAGGTCTTAGTCAATAGTTACTTAGGATTCCTCATCAGCTATTGATCTTCTTTTGTACTTCTGTGTAAATATTTTCATACAGGGTATCTTTTAGTCCAGCCTGCACATGAGCTTTCATTACTTGTTTTGTTTTGTTATTCTATCGCATTTCGTGTTCTGTTCTGCCTGGTCGACTGTTTAGATCTGTTGCATTTTATTTTGTTGCCTTTTTTGTGCAATAACCTTGGATAAATATTTAGCATATTAATTGCAATATTTTGTTAATCGCCAGTGAATTTATTTAATCGACAATTCACCGTTTTTTCCCCCAATGCAATGCATTGAAAAGTCAAAGGTATTAAAAATATCTATGCAAATTTTGAATAAATGTTTTGCTTAACAAATCCGTTTAGCATTGTTTCTCACACAGACATAACAAATTATCGGGCTTGATTTTAGTTAGCCATAAATTACTAGACATATTAAAATGTTCCCCTCCTCCTCCTTGCCGCTTCTCATATTCAGTTTCGAGCCCCGCGAAATTATCGCCTTCTTTTTTTTTCTCTGTCGAGGTTTTTTTTCTTTTAATTGTTTACCATAAACATAAGTTGGCTTTAATGCACATCGTCATATGTAGATAATCTATGTAAATATTTAGCTTTTATTTGACTGCTTGTTATGCTGTGCAATGGAGAGAGAGAGAACGGGAGGGGATGATCGGCAAATTTGATGACAATTTACGATGCGCAGAGGCCGTTAAAAGTCGATGAGTCATGGAGTGATCCTAAAGACGCGCTATATGCGCTGATTAGATGACCTTTCCTGTCCGCCGGGCACTCTCAATTGTGTATTGAACTTTTTGTTGTTGCTGTTGCTATTGCTGTTGTTGCTGCTGCTGCTGCAACTTGAGCTGCATTAGGAAAGGTCAGTGCCGTCGCCACTGTCGCTGCTGCCTCAAATGCATCAAAACGCGCTTTTTGTCGGTCTCTGCGTCAACTGCGTCGTCGAGCGACGGGACAGCGAAGGGAGAGAGAGCGAGAGCAAAACGAGAGAGCGAGAGAGAGAGAGAGAGATAGAGAGGGACAGGAACTGGAGCCGGACTTCGTTTCGCGCTTACTCGCTTTTAATTCTTGCATTGCGTTTCAAGTTGCAAGGCACTCATACACACGCACACACATACAGATGCACACACGCACAGGCTGTCAAGCTGCAGTTGTACATAGTTTAATGCAGCTGCAGCTGTGGCAACTGCAACTGCAACTGCAGCAGAGGCAGACGCAGACGCAGCAGTGGCAGCCGCAGCAGTTGAGGCACAAAAAACGCGCAACTCATTTAAAAATGCCAACGTCCATCAACGAGGATCGCCGAAGATGGCAGAATTTGTTGTCGTTTCGCTTTTTTGTCAAATTGTTTTGCTGAATTTTCTTGAGAACTTTTGCATTGTATTGCATTATATAGCCCCTTTGCTATTAGTCTTCTTTTTCTTCTACTTTGGCTCTGTTTCTTCTCTCGATGCCAGAACGAGATGTCCGAGGAAGTGGTCTCTGAAGACGACAATGAACTGTTTTGTTTGTTTTGTTTTGTTCAGTTCGGTTTGGTTTGGTTCTGTTCTCTTCTGTTTTGTTTTGTTTTGCTTTGTTTGCTTAGCTTCCCTCGATGTGCTGCAATTCGGCACGGTTCGGTTTGATGGACCCCACGTCAAACAGAATTGTAGCTTCGCTTACGTCATACTGCAATCGAAAGTTAACAGAACAGTTTCTCATTAATCCCTCACTAATCCTTCACCCTGTCAAGATTTGCCCTTATTCTCTTCCTCTCTCTCTGTATCCTGCTCAAAAAGACGTAAAACATCTGATAAAGAATTCATTAACAACTGTAAAATTCGAGTGTACAGCGAAGTGTTTACTACACTATGATATGATACTCTCGAGAAAAGTTATTTAACCACAACAGAAATTCAACTAAATTTCTTTATACATTAAATGTGTCTCCCTATTAGTCATATTTTCTGTAATAACTCTGAAACAATATCGTTCATTTTTTTTAACTGTATAAGATTTCTTATTCTGCATATCAAAATATAAAAGAAAGAGTATGAGCAGAGCGTGTGCTGCTTGAGCACTTGACATTTGCAGCTAGAGAATGTTTACATAATTCGCTCTAATTGAAATGAGAAATGAAAAAATTGCAAAAGCGAAAAGAATTTAATTTTCGTATTTTATTTTCACTGGCAGCTGGAAAGTTTTATCCAATTTGGCGCAATTAAATGAAAAGCTTCACAGTTTGTAGTTCGCAATTAATGAGAGAACCTCCTCTGAGAGTGGGTGAGAGATAGAAAGGAAGTCGGGTTGAAGCTGTACCCGTTTCTATGCCAACTTCCGGACTAAGCTGTTGATAGTATTATCCGTGCGTGTGTGTGAGATACAGTACACTAAATGCGGTTAAGTGAAAAGTCCTTTGCCCAAGGGCTGAGCAATTTTGTCGTCCTCTCCCTGGGTGAAGCTGTGTGTGTGCGTGTGTGTCTCTTGTGTGTGTTCTGACTTCCGGTGTGAACGATTACAAGTTTTGGGCAACATTTGGGGTTGCCTGCGATGTTTGCACACTAAACAAACTACCTACGAGCACACACAAGCACACACACGTGCTTAGGCAATAATCTTTGTGGCACCTGTTGTTGCAGCAGCCAACCATCTGCTGGGCTCTGCTATGCTAATTGCATTATATTGCACCGAGGTTGACGATTAACCGCAGTCAACAGCAACAGCAGCTACAACAACAACAACAACAGTAAATACTGTGATAATAACATCTAAATCGAAAATTGCATCTCACTTTCGCTTTCGCACACACCCACACACAGGGGCATCACACAGAGGCCTGCCTCAATGGGGCGTTGAATTTGCCAATTGTCTAAACTGGCCGGTTTCAGTGCGGCTTAGTCGACAATTGAATTTCCAACAGCAGCAGGCAACACACATACAATGCAGACACATGCAGACACACACACACGCAGGCACTGACACATGTGCCACCCACCTGTTGTTGCATGCAACTAACTGGATGCTGGATTAGAGCCTGTCGCAGCATCGTGCTGGCGTCTGCAGTGGCAGCAACAACAATCAATGTAAATAGGCTTGCATGCATATAGGCAAACACACATAGACACACACCGACACACACAGACTGCGCTTAATTGAGTGCTTTGCAAATTTAGTTCAGGGTCAGTTAGTCGGTCTCGTTTTTGGCCTGTGTTTAGAGGGCTAATTTGGGTGGTTTGTGGTTTTTGGGTGCGCTTTTTGTTTATGATTTATGCATGCATAACGCATACGCCATGTGGCACATGTGTGTTCTAAACTGCTTTATGAATTTCTGTTTTATGAGTCGTAAATGTTCAGCTGTTAAGTGTGAACTACAAATTAGAGTATGTTAGTTTTAGTTTGTCAAACAGTAAAGAAAGCTACAGTCAAATAAATTCTTATCAACCTTACTGCAGAATCAAAACAGAAATAAAATTACATTCCAAGATAAAATCTCTTGTTATTTGACAAAGTTATGCGAATTAGAAATCTAGATAAAAGCTAACTCATACAAAAATGAAGTTGGCCTTGGATACTTTGCGGCAGAAACTCCTTTTGATCCGATCTTTATACATTAATTTTTGGTCGATTGAAACTGTAGATTAGAAAATGTACCAACTTTGGTAAGGCATTTTCAAAAATGAAGAGTAAACTCAGTGTTTTTAATACCTGATGCAGAATTGAATAAGCGACTTATCTTTGAATAAAGAGAAAAACGCAATTAAAAGAATTGGGATACTGTTGTAAACTTCAACTTAACACAATCTTGCCAATCTGTATTTGTACCTTGTTACTGTATATAACTTTTAATGAATATTCAAATCAACGCCGACTTCCGTATAACTTTCTAATTCTTTTTAAAAAAAGTAAATGTAAATTAATTTTAATGCAATTTCGAATTTTGAGTTATTCGAACGCATTTCCATTGTAGAGCCATAAATTTCTGAGAACATTTTTGCTACACCTTTGTGGGCTAGGAACGTTGTTCCATTTCTCATTGAAAAGATCTGCACCTGGTGTTGTACTCCGCACACCCCATACACCTCACCCGATACCCCAGCAGCACACACTTCTTGCTGTGCCTCCCTCCCTGCACCCATGGTCAGGTGCTCATTTAATTGCATAGCATAGTAGTAGCATTCCCTGTCTCCGTATTCCGTATTCCTCCAGTATTCTCTCTTCGTTCAGTGCCAAAACAAATTGTGAGAAAAAGCTCAAGAACACAAAATGTGCGTGCTACATAAATTAAAAACTATGCTTCAGTGGCTCACCCAGAAAGGGACGTGGCATAGACAGAGAGAGAGACAGAGAGTGAGCTGGCAAGAGAAGAAGATTGAGGCCTCTCTGTTTCTGTAGCTGTTCTCCTCCAGATCTTCTGTTCTGCTGCACTCGTTCTATCCCAGTCGAATCCATATTTTATGTCAAGTCTTCGCCTTTAGCTCGACATATTTTGCATTGAATTCGGGTTTAAAATTCTGTTTATTGCCGTTCTCGCTGTCGCTGTCAACGTCGCAGTCAATGTCGTCGTCGTCACTGCTGCTGTTGCATCGCATATTCGTCAATTTTTTGCAGCAAGTGGCTGCCATCTTGATTGTGTTGCAGCTCACCATGTTGTTGTTGTTACTTTTGTTGTAGTTGTTGTTTGTGCTGCTGCTGCTGCTGCTCTTATTATTATTAGTGCGCCCTTGCTGCAACTGCAGCAGCAACAGCAACTGCGACTCCGACAACGACAACAATCATCACTATGAAGATGATGATGATGATGACGCCGATGATGACGATGGTAATGGCGATGATGATGGCGTGTTTGCTGTAATTTGCGCTACGTAAAACGTTCAAAAATGCAACAACCAACTGCAGCAGCAGCAGCAGCAACAACAACAGCAACGCGAGCAACAACAGCAGCCCCAACTGCAACAAAAAACGCTCTAAATGAAGGGAATTGAGCGCTGCGATCGTTGACGCTGCCAGCGTCTCAGTTTCTCTGCCGCTGTCGCTGTTGACGTCGCTGCTGCCTCTGCAAAAAGGGCAAAATACGAAAAACCTTGAGGACGGTCAGTAACCCACAACCGGCAGCCCAGAAAAATTTGTATGAGCAGCAAACGAAAATTTTTTTGTGGAATACACAAACCGCACATGTCGGGCATGCTGACTATGCCATGCGGAATGTAACAAATTTTAGGGTATTGTTATTATCATTTTGATAATATCAACAAGTTTTAGATGGTTTTTACTAATTCTTATAAGAAAAGTGAAAAGGAAATAAATGGATACTCTTTACATCACATACTAAAAATATACAATATCTTCAATATATTTTACAGAATAAAAGTTTATACAAGTTCAAGATGAGATAAGATACAGCCAATGAATTTTTTTTAAATTTAAATTATAAGGATTTGTAATATTTATTTATATATTATTAAAGATTTTGTAAAAAAAGAGTCAATCAAATTAGTAATCTTATATTAGTACAAATTATAGTAAATTGAAATAAATATTATATACTCATGTACATGTACATTTTGACTTGTATTGATACATTAATATAAATAAATATCAAATTATGTAAATGACTCAACGACCTATTTGGGCGACCTATCTAACCTACCTAACTCGATATTTCAATATTTCATTTAGTTTTGGTAGAACATTTCGGTTAGATGAAGAAGTTTATCATCACACGATTTCTAATCGCAATAGCTAGAAATACTCATAAATATCGTATTATAAAAAGTTTTATGATTTTCTTGCGATGTATAGAAGTAAATAACTATAGATATATATATTGTTAAGAGTTCGGTATAGGTTAATTGGAAAATTTCAACTCTTTCTAGGGTATGGCCACGTCGAGGTGTCACTAACAAGTTGTTTCACTTTTTGTACATTTATTTTGGTTGCTCTTTCTGCTGCGTTTTATACACTTTTTCGTTTACTTTTTTCGTACAGTCAAATTGCGCATTTTTGGCTTTGGGGTGGAGCCTCTCTGCCGCTGCCGTTGCCGCTGCCCGTGCTACTCCTGTTGCTGCTGCTGCTGTTGCTTCTGCCTTTTGTTGCTGCTGCTGGTGCCGGTGCTGATGCCGGTGCTGCCCGGTTTTGGGTGAGGTCGTGGTCGGTTGCCGGTTTTACTTTTTTTGCGTCATCAGCGACGCGAACTGCACTTGAAAACTCAACTGGCGTGGTTGGCTGGCCCCGCAGTAAGGGATCGGGGATACGGGAACGACATCAACGTCATCATTGTGGACTTTAAGTGGTTTTGGGTGTGCTTGTCTTGCACGCGTGTATCTGTCTCTCCAGCTGTAAGCTGCAAGTGTATGTGTGTGTGTGTGAATGTATCTGGACCCCATGCGGTTAATTTATGCCCGCTTGCAATTTTGGCGGACAGTGAAAAAATATTTTTGGTCTTGTTGCTGGTCGTGTTGGTTTGCAGCCAGTTTCATTTTTAGAACTTTGGCGAACCGGTTTTTTGGATGCGGCTTTCGATTTTATTTGTTGTCGGCGCATTAACTGGTTATTTTCGTTTGTTGTTGTTGCTGTTGTTGCTCATGTTGTTGTAGTTGCTGCTGCTGAAGTCTTTGTTGTTTCACTGGCAGTTGATAAATCTCGGCGCGACGTTGTCATAAATTTGCATTGGGCCATGCCATTGGCCCTGACATTTCTAAGGCTTCCTCGGCAGGCGGCGGTGTCGGCGGCAGCGGTTGTTGTTTCCCTCTCTCACGCTCATATGCGCTCCCCCCCATCCCTCTCCCACTCCCTCTGCCTCTCGCTCTCTCAGCTGAGAGCGAAGTTAGCAACGGCAGCCAATGCAATTAATCACAGCCAAATGCACAGAACGAGCATGCGAAATGACAAACGAACTGAGAGACAGACGGAGAGACTGAGAAACAGAGGAGAGACGGAGGCACAGGCGAAGCCAGCATCTTGACAGACAAATACTGAAGTTGTAGTAATTCATTTACTTTTTCACCCATTTAATCCACAATTCGACAGACGACATCGGCGACAATTCGATCGAGTCTTGTCTTGATTCCATTACATTCATTTTCGCCTCACACATCGCTGTGGGGTAAGGGGGGTGAGGAGGGCATATCTGTGGTAACAATTCGGTTGACTCTCTGCCAGGGCATATCATATTTAGTCAAGTCAAGACGAGTCAACCCAACCAACCAGGGCAGGCAGGCAGGCAGGCAGGCAGAGGCGGAGGCAAGCAACCAAGCGAAGCAGTCTCAGTCGTAGTTGCAGTTGCCGTCTCAGTCTCATTCTCAGCCTCCTTCCTACCTATCATAAACTGATTATTTTTAACAGAATCATTATCGTAAATGGCAGCCGAAGGAGCAATCCCAGCCGGACAGATACCCAAGTTCGCTTGCATATTGTACAAAAAACAGTGTTGGAAAATGCAGAGAAATTTGAAATATATATAAAAACAATTCATATAATTTGCTATGCCATATTTTCATGATCTTCATATTAATCTTAAGTATTTCTAGTACAAATTTGATTCCAATAGCTGCTCTCTTAGGGTATCTCGAGTTCCGCTTAGGTCTTCGCTTTGTTACACTTTTTTTCCTGTTCCTCTTTGCGCCAATGTAATTTGATTTTCTAAAAAGTTTCCGATTTCTAGTGAATTTTTCGCCCTGAGAATCTAGACAGCTTGGGTTATTGTGGTTAATTTCTTTTAAATTATTTTTGCAGTTGCGTTTATAGGAACGACGCTTATCAAAACGCAGTGACAGCTGCTGACTGTCTTCAGGCATACACACAGCACACACACACACATACACATGCACGCAGACGTGTGTATAGGAAAATGAAAAAGAAGCACGATGAATACGAGTGCAAGCTTAAGTACTCGTTGTCGTATCTTGCACTTTATGCATGACTCAAAATTGAAATTCAAAACGAACTTGACAAAATTAAAAGAAAGAAGCTTCATTCATGCACGCACACACAGACACTGAGTAAACAGCAGCAGCAGCAGCAGCAGCAGCAGTAACAACAACAACACACGCATGCCAGGCCAAATAGCCAGTCAGTCGGTCGGTCGGCCCGCCCGTCTGTCTTTCTGTCCGCTCGTTTGCTGTTCCGTCCCACTGTCAGTCAGTCAGCCAGCCAGCGCCCTCAATGCACGCTTTATGCAACGTCGACGTCGACGACAACGACGCTGACGACGACGACGACGACGACGTTGGCGATGACAACAACGTCAAAAGCAACAGCAGCGAACGCAGCCAAAAAGTTCATTGAACCTGGCCCAGTGCGAATTCGGTTGCCGTAGGTTAGGGACGAGCGACAGACCAGCAGACCAGGCGACCAACCGACCAAGCGACCGACTGCTGTTTGGGTAAAAGGGGCATGGACAGCGGGACATGGACAAGGACAGGGAGAGGGGCAGGGGGCATGATGTCGTCGCTGACGTCGACTGCGACGCTGACTCTGTGCAAATACAAATACAAATACGCTGGCGCGCTGCCGCTGTTGGCGTCGCTGCTGCTGCTAAGTGTGACGAAAAATATACAAAACAAAATACACAAAAAAGCAGCAACAACAACAACAGCAGCAACAACAACGACAATAAGAGTAATAACAGCAACAAGAAGCGTATTCAAAATAATACTAAAAATCGGTTGTTGGTTCAGTTCTTGGCATACCATATGGATGCAGGAGGAGTGGTAGAGGCAGAGGCAGTGGCAGAGGCAGAGGCAGAGGCAGCGCAGTGCAGGGCAGCGGGGAGTGACCGTTCTTGCTGTTGCTGTTGTTGTTGTCTCTGGTCTTTGGTCTCGCAGTTGTCTGTTGTGCTGGTCATGGACGCCATTTCGCATTTGCTTTTTTGTGAATCATGTGTTGCGATAAAGAAACACACTCGCTGTGTCTCAGAGCGTGTGATAGTGTGTGTGCAAAAAGGTGTGTGTGTGTGTGTCTTGTGTGTGTTTGCTTGTGCTGGCAGTGCGTAGACAACAAATCAGAAACCACAAAATTCTCGCAGCATTGCCCCCGCTCATTACTAAACTGCAGTACGCACTGAGTAATGGGATCATTGAACTTGACACTGCACCCGCACCCGCACCCGCTGCACGCTCCAAGCACGACACGCCCCTTGTCCCGCAGCTGGTGCAAGTGCAAATCTGAAAAAGAGTCAAAGTATTTTTTTGTCAACAGACCTTGCGGGTACAACTCAGTGGCCAGGACAGTGCCAGTAGATAACTGTTATTTGCCCATATGCTGCGATTTTCCAACATAAAGGGTTGAAGGAGAACCGGGCGCAGACTTTATATCACATCTCAAGGGAGTTTCTTTTGTGTTTTTGTGAATTTTAAGCTTTGATTGAATATCCAAGTGCAAATGCTATGCAGATTGCCGAAAGTATTGTAGATAAAAAGATTGGAAAATAAAATATAAAAGTGATCGATAACAATTATGCAGTATGAGAATGCAGTATATACTGTACTTATTTAAAAATACTTAAAAATGTTCATATAAAATATATACCGAATGGTTATCCTTACCGATTTTACAATTTTACTTATATTAAATTGATATTTATTATTTAGATCATTTCAATTTAAGTTTCTCAACTCATTTTCAAGATACATACACGTGTATATACAATAAATATCATGAAAATACTGATAATAATAATAAAGATGTCGATATGTAATATTTACTGCATTTACTTCCTTATTGTTTGTCGAAATTTACAGATATCTTATCGATATTTAATATGAATTTTAGAGATTATGCTAAATATAAGTTTCACAAAGAAATTACGCCGATAACATATCAGAGACAAAACCGGAATTCTTTATCCATGATTTGCAGCTCTGAAGTCTGACTTTTTTTTAATATTTCAACTCTTTTTTCTACACAAAAGACACTCAAAAAGATACCAGAGATAAAAATAAGTCGATACATGAAGACAAAATTGTTAATATCTGACAGTTTTCGCCTTCCGAGTTGCAAGATATACATAATTCGTTTAGAGCGTTTAATGATCGGTAATTGGCATAAATGACGTTGCCAAGCTCATGCATGATTGCCAATTTAAAGCATATTTAACTAAAAATACAAATAGCCACAAGTTCACCGACCACACAAACACCAGACACGCACACAGACAGGCGGACAGACAGACACGTGTGCACAGGCACACATGGCGTATACGCTATGTTATTTGAAACGTAAATGCTGTGAAAACACTTTCGCTCTCGACTTCATTGATATCTAAAACAAAACATCTAAAACCGGCAGCCCCCAAAAACGGCCCCAATGGCCCCCAGCCTCAGCAGCAGCAACTGCCACAGCTATGCGTGAATTTGCAACACAAATTGTCTGTGTGTTTGGCTGTGTGTGTACCAGCACGTGTGTGTGTGTGTGTGTGTGCTTGTATGTGTGTTTGTATTCTCGTGGAAGCCGCAGGCGCTTTGGCGTTGCATTCATCTGTTTTGTATTTGGCAGGCAGCCAAATAAAATTTCGAGATATGACCTTACAGCACACACAATGTGTTGCCGGCGTGCAGCAGCAGAGGCGACAACAACAACAGAAACACGGCCTAAACATGGCAACAGTTTCCGCGTGGATGCTGCCTCCATTAGAAATGCATTTGGCGCTGTTGTTGGTGTAGTTGTTGCTGCTGCTGCTGCTGCAGATGTTGCTTGTTGACATTGACATTGGTTAAACGGCAATTTGTGCGTGTATATTTGGACATGTTTTCAAGTGCAACTCATGTGAGTGTGTGTGTGCCATGCTAATACGTGTGTTCGTGTATTTTTAGCACATGCTGCACAAACTGTTTCATTGGGCTAAGCCTCAAGTGACATCATACTCTGCTCCTCATCCTGTTCGCCTTCACTGACCTACAATAAAGTTCGTCGTCCACGACGATGATGCAGCGTAGCCTGTTGCAAGCTTATCAGGCAAACGGTTAACTCTATATTTGCAATTGTTTTTGTTGCTGTTGCAATTGCAGTTGTTGTTTCGTTCATTGCGTATCTTATCAGGGCAAGTGAGCTAATCTATTTGTGTATGTGATTCTTGCACTTCACTTTCTTGTCAAGTTTTCGCAACGAAAATTAAAACGTAATAACGCAAAACGCACAAAGCAATGTAAAAAGAAAAGGAACCGAACACAACAGAGCAGTACAGAAGGCAACAGCAACAACAACAAAAGCAGCAGCAGAAACAACAATAAGCAGCAGTAAAAACATTTACAATTATTTATATGTACAGCGCACTCAATATATGTACACACACACACACACACTGGCACACCAATACATGTGCAGTGTGCCTGACCAAGGCCAAGTAATTTTGTATTGCCGTCGAGTTCCTTGGCCTCAGCAATCTGTGCGTTTCGTTGCTGTTGTTGCTGCTGTTGATTCTTGGTCATTGGCTCAGCCGGCTGCTGCTGCTGATTCTGCTTCTGCTGCTCCTCAGTTGCGTCTGCCATTGCTTATTTGTTGATTTCATTTTGGTTTATTTGTTTCGTTTGTTTTCGTTTTCGTTTTCGCCGACTTTAACGCGAAACCGTCGGGGGCAAAGGCTGTAGCCGCAATTTATGTGGGCGGAACGAAATTTATTTGGCAGCTAAATCTGTCTGCACTCGGGAGACGAAGAGGGGGTTTAGAAGGAACCCGTGCTTATTCACTTTTAAATGCAGTAAAACTTGCAGTTTTAAATTTTTATGAACTGCAATTAATTCCAAGAATATGCCACGAATAATTTGCAATTGATTTGAACAAAGTTTTTATATGTAAATACTAGATACATTAAAGTGTGATATATATAGTGTATTTATTTTGATATCCCTTTATCTCTGCTTCAGAAAATACTTACAAATGTTTCATAAATAATTCTATTTTAGCATGACTAAGTCGTCTGGGCTGATGAACAAGGGACCAAGTGGTTTGCAGCTTACACAAGGTTCACTTTCAAGGAAAATACAAATTACTCATATGATTCGCGATATGTGTCATCTGGAAAAGTTATATTTAAGGAAAGTATCAACAAAACTATTATTCCAATACAGAAAATGGCATTTATTTAATGCAGATATCATTTAAATACTGTGAAAACCATCCCAAATTTGGGTTGATCTGGTCAAAAAAAGCAGAAAAGTTCGCAATTCTAAATTTGTCAGTCAGTTTCATCGTATTGTCTGTATGAAAGCGTAGTTCTCATAAACCATAGGCCCTAGGACAACAAAATTTGGTGACAAATAACCGAAGACCGATAAAATTACTTTGAGTCTTTGGCCACTCCCTATATCAACCTTGTAAATCGAAAAAAAAAACAAATTATAATCCTAATTTAAGAGTTGAAACTTTATTTTTTGGTATATGGGATAATTATCGTTATCCCATTGAGTAGGTGTTATTGAACATATAATTTACGTAGACGAACAGGCTTTCTTACTTGTTATAATACTGTTCTCCCTCAGTTCATTTCCAATCAAAGAATTTATCTTAACTTTGTAGCTTTAATTGGAGAAAAGCAACCAAAATATTCACAACTTTAATTTTGAAATTGTAGTAGATCTATAGTAAAATATGTTCTAAGCAGTCCAGATAGTTTTCAAACAGATATTGAAGAAACTTTGTCTGTTTAGTCAAACAATTTTTAATGATTTTAGAATAATCTGTTATTTACTTTAATTTCGCGGAACTAACATGTATTGCAATTCGATTAACTGTTGCAGAAAATTGCGGAGTTATTACTATCGCACAGTACGCACAGCATTATTCTTAAATGTTGCTTAAGCGTTCGCAATTATTACGGCTTTAGTTTGATTTTTATCTAATTGCGCGCTTAATTTCGCCCATTATTTATGGCTCTCTCGCCCCACAGCTCTACTAATGTCCAGCAGTTTCCGTATGTCCGTGTATGTCCGCGTGTGTTCGTGTCCACTCGACAGAATCATTTGAGTTGGCACTTCCGTTTGCAGCTGGCGTAGTTCCGTTGCCAAACGGAGCACTCGCAACGGATGCGATGCACTTCCTGTTCGGGCGCTCATTTGGGGCCAATCAAACACTGGCTACATATCTAGCTGGCTAGCTGGATAGATGGCTAGCTAGATGTCAATCTGTTGTGCTCTGGAGGTGCCTGGGAAATGCGTAATTGAGAAGAATGCTTTCTTAATTATACACTGCGTATTTCGCGCAACAAAACTCGAAACCCCTTCCCACAAAGGGGCGACCCTTTGTATATCTGCAAGATGCACAAAAATGCATTTCTTTCCTGTGCATTGTGTGTCTGTGTAAGGGATATGCATGTCGTGTCTGTGTGTGTGAGCCCAGCGCACCCCTTTGATTGTTTACATTTCGACAAGCAGTCGCATTTTAATTTTAGAATATATTTTTGGGTCTGGATTTCACAGCTCAGCTCTGTTTTCAATGCACGCGCTTGCAATGCATTTCGTCTCAATGCGTATGTTTGTATGTGTAAGTGTATGTGTTGTTTGCCTGCTGCATTTTTCATTATGCAAAAAATTGCATACCATTTTTTTGTGTTTCATTTCGGGTACTTTTTCGAAATGCATTCAACGAAATTGCACGTTTCACTTCGTGCATCTTTTGTGCGCACTGCAGGCATAAAAAAGAGAAACCCAACGAAAAAATGCATTCGCAATTGGGGTGGATTCTCTGGGGTTTTTTTATTTACCTCGATGTCGACGTCTTTTTTCGGCAACTCTCAACTGTATTTGCTTACGTGGTTTTAATTTTAATTGCTTCTCATAGGATTTGTATGTTGTACACCTTCCCTATCCCTTTCCCCAATTCGTCCCGTTGTCGCCGATTTTATCTTTTGTAAATACTGCAATTATGCGTGTTCCTCTTTGGCGACATTTGGTCGTTTTTGTTTTCGAGTTGTTCTCTGGCTCCCACTTTCCAAATGAAGTGGGAACCACCGAGTGAGTTATGGTTGAAAAAGGTGAATCGAAAAGGTTGTAAATTGAAAATGTTGCTTTGATTATATAGAAATTTAGAAATGTATGTATAGACTGAAGGAGGGGTCCGCCCTAAATGTACATACATTTATAATCAGTGTCAAATGCCGAGACGATATAGTGCTTTCTGTTCATATAAACATCTATCTCAGATACTATGGGAGCTTTGGCTTCCAAATTTGTTGTGAATGTGTCGTATTTTTGCACTCAGCTAAAGATTGTAAATCAAAGAAATCTAGTTCAATTTATAATAAAGCAATTAATAATAATTATCGCCATTGAAATAGTTTCAAAAAATACCAAAGCAATACCATTAAGAATATTCAAATGTTAATTTATCAATATCTTTCCATTATTTTTACTTACAGAGAAGTTATAGAATTAAATTACAGGAATTCGGAACTTTCTTTAATTCCTTCTTCAGCTAAGAAAGCTCGTAAAGAATGTGACACACTGTGTAAACAGATTCGCGTTTCTTTCTGTAATTTCATCAATATATTCGACTTTACCCTAGATGCAATTCAAACCGAATACGTTCAGGGTCTCAGGCCCATACAAGCTGCATATACATACATATAGTATGCACGCCTCATTCACCTTCGCCGCCCCCAATTGAAATGCCAGTTCTTGACTGTACCCCACCAAGCCCCAAGGTCAGTTAGTCGCCGGCAACAATTGCGAGTGCAATTAAAATCTACAAATATTTTGCTTATTAGAAAAGCATTAAAAGCAATCCAGCAACAAAAACAACAACGGCAGTAACGAAAAAATGGCTAAACAATTACGATATTTATTATACACGAATTTTGTTACAAGCATGCAAAAAACAACAACGAAAATGAAAAAAACATTTTTACAACGAAATTTTCGCATTAATTGAGAGACCTTGAAACGAGTCACGACTAAATTCAGCCAAAGGCCCAGCCCCAACCGCAGCCCCAGCCCGAGTCGCAGTTCTAGTACGAGATTCAGCCCCAGCCCGAACTGCACACGTGCCCCCATCCGTGCTCCCTGCCCCCTTGCAGCCCCTACACTCTGCAGTTGCTGTGCCGAAAATTCTCAAAAAAACACACACACAATATTCGTCTACAATGACATGCAATTGAGTCGCGTCGAATTGCAATGTCCGTCCGTCGAATTATAATAATTTTTTGTAGTTTGCTCTAGCGCTCGACATTCGCGAACGCAGATCGAAGGCACCGAAAACGAAAAAACGTAAAAAAGTAAAACAAAACATAAAGAAATAACGAAAAAGTAAAACTAAATAAAAAATACATGTGCAACGGGCGCGTGTTGCCCGCGACTAGCCGCCAGTTGCATTTCAAGCGGTGAGTGAGCGCCTCCGCCGCCGTCTTCAGAGCGCGCGTAGTACAAACAGCACAAAGCATTGTCGCAGTTGCAATTGCCGTCGTCGTCGTCGTCGCCGTCGCAGTTGCTGTCGCAGTTGCAGTTGGAGTTGCCGTTGCAGTTGGCGTAGTTGATTCGCTTTCGGACTTGTTTTTCGCTAACGAAAAAGAATTGTTCAAAACATTACAAAATGGAGAACAAAATGCACAAAATGTATTAACAGAAAAAGCAACAACAACAGCAAGCACATCAACAACAACAACAATAAAGTACTGAGTGCGAGTGCAGCGGCGTTTCATGTTTTTTGCGTGTATTTTTTTTGCTGAGAGCGCCGCAGAATGAGTGCAATTCCAACTGAGAGCCAGCTGAGACAGCTGAGAGTACGTGTGTGAGTGTGTGCGAGTCTATGTGCGAGTGTGAGTGCACCTATACCAGTGCAGTAGAAGTGCAATTAAGAATGCACCGACGCTGGCCTTCCCCGCCAGCAACAGCAGCGCGACTCACTCAGTCTGAGTCTGCGACTCAGACTCAGAGCGAGAAGTCCCAGTTGAGTCTCAGCTCGGGCGACATATTTTGCGCTCTGAGTTCGTTCTTGCCACCATTTTCTTTTTTTTTCTCTCTTTTTTTTGGGTTGTTGCTGTCGTTGTTGTTGTGTGTTTTTTTTGCCCAACCAATTTCGCTTTTAACGTTTTTTGCCGGCTGCCATGAATGAAGCGCACCAATACATTGGCACACTGCGCCAGCTAGCCGGCTCTAGCCTCCCACTTGCCAAAGGGTCTCTCTTCTCTCTATCTCTCACACACACACACACACACACATTGTGTCGATTGAGCGCTGTGTGTTCTCAGTCAAGGCGAAACTGCATGCAAACAGCGAAACTTTTCCTAGACCTTTTCAACGCAGCATTGTGGCTGACTCTTTGTCATATGCATGTGTGTGTGCCCTGTGTGTGTGTGGAGAGCAATCGGGCGCGCTGCACTCATTCTGCCACCGCCACCGCCGCTCAGTTGTGGCTGTGTGGCTGCTCATAGTCACAGTGCCGGGCAGCTCAGCTGGATGGCAGCTTTATTGTCGGTCGTTTCGAACGGTTCGGTACGCTTTGCCTCAGCGTCGGATTGTCGTTGTGCAGCGTGTATAGTGCAGCAGCGCAGCAGCAGCGTTAGTTGGCAGCGACGCTGACGTTCAACGTCGACGTCGACGTCAACGTAGTCGTCGTTGTCGTAGTCGTCGTCAAGTTAGTCGATTTTGTTGTTTACGTATTAGTAAAGTTGTCTGCGCTTGTTGTTAGTGTCGGTGTTTGTTTGTTGTTGACGTTGGTCGCGGTGCGAAATTTGTATTTATTTTCTGCTGCTGCCGCTGCCTCTGCCTCTGCTGCTGCTGCTGCTATCAACACACTAACACACACACACACACGCAGGCACAGGCACATCTTGTTCAGTATGTGCGTGCGCGTCTGCGTGCATGTGCACGTGGCCCACTATGCTGTGTGTGTGTGTGTGTGTGTGTGTGTCTGTGAGTGCATTACATGTGCTTCCTCTTCGACAGCCCGAAGACAGTAAGAACAGTCGTCGTGCGATTCACCAGTGATAACAAAATCTTGTTTCTTTTAACCCAAAAAATCTAAAGCGAATTTCTGCTGAATATCGTATAACCGCTGACAACCTAACAAGTGCTGTGACAATATAATCGAAATAAACCAAACTGAAAACGATAATACTCGAGTGCAACTGCCAATCGGATTCATGCGGAAATGTAATCGATCTGCACAACTATCGAATTTGTGAGCTATAAACAGAAAGTAAGTTCCACTTTGTAAACGATTTACATATATACAAATGCAGACATATGTATACATATATATACATACATACATGCACACATGCCTGCCTACGTATGTATGTGTGTGCGTGCGCTTTCTATATGCACTGCAATTGCATATCAGCACTTGCGCGCACAAAAGGTCAGGGAATTCGTTTGCAAAAATAATATTTTGATTGCATTTCAAACATATTTCAGTAAATTATTTCATTATTAAAATTAATACGTATGTATGTATATGTATATAGTATAACGTTTCTCTTCCTATTCTGTGTTTGTAGGGTATATGGGGTACACTAGTTTTATAGGGTGAATGTCACAGCAATCATCATACGATCATTCTGAACTTAATTAATTATTAGGTTTGGAAAGATCAATCACGAGGATCTTTGCGCTGATTGTGAAATAATGTTGTACTTTTACACGTTCGGGAATTTAAAATATTCAATAACATAATATATTCATTTTTCGGATTTCAACAGGATTAATTTGGAAAGCTTCAATATTCTGAAATTGAACTCTTGTAATTAATATTCCATGAATTTTGACTGGTTCTTCCTCTCTGCCTCTCTATCGCTCTCTCTCCCACTCTTTCTATCTCCCTCTCCATTTCGCAATGCAGCTCCCTTTCCCTTGTCTCCCTTGTCATTCGCACTCAGAATCTTAAGTTTTTTTACATGTTTCTTCTCTCTTTACAAAGCGAGTGTCTTCTCTACATTGTGAGTAAATTGCGAAATTAGCTAGGATTGCGAAGAAGGAGGGGAAGAGGCTTTGGTTTCGGAAATAGTTGGATGCTTTTCTTTAATATCCATGTTTTATAGTAAATAATACAATATTAAATAATGTATTATGATAACATTGCCCTAAACAAAGTATTTGCGATCCTGAAATGTATAAAAATAATAAGTAAATTCTATTTATTTTATAACTTTCATGTCTTCAACCTTTTCAGAAATGCTTGAGGCTTCTTTATATTCAAATACATTTTTAAAAATTAAAATTTGCTGTATTCCGAAAAGAAAAGTATAAAAAAGAACCTAAACTTAAATGATCTGCAAATAGATTTTTGTAATTGAAAAATACTTCTTGAGAACAAAGGCAACATTGAAATCTGCGTAGGAAAGATACATAAATAGGTTTCGAAAACCGACAAGTGTTTGGACCATATTTGCTTTCACGCACACACACACAAAGACATACGACAATGGGCATCAAATGCACAATTATCAATATGGGCAGCAATTGATGAACAAACTCTGGTTGTTGTTGCTTCTATTTTTGAATGCGCGTCTTTGTCAGACTGCGCCACAGTGAAAATACACAAAAAATTCGCGGAAATCATTATTTGTATGCAATTTATGCACAACTGTCGCATCAAATTTATTGTATGTGAAATAAAAAGAGGGGCGAAGAAGAAGCAGAGAATTAAACTAATAAAGATTTCTAATTAATGCGCTTCTAATAACGCGACAACGTCGACAGACGGAAGCGTCATTCCGCGTAACGATTCTCTTTGTGCGTACGGCATTTTGATTTCCAATAATTCATTTTGCGCAATTTACTACACTGACATGGGACACGGTATGAGGTGGAGCCAGTGGAGGCGCAGGGTGGAAGGAGGGGACAGTAAGAAAACAGAACAATGAATCAGTCAGGTGGACGCCCACGCACAAAGCTTTTCTTTTTATTTTTTATTTTCCATATGCTTAACCGATAAATATATATATATATGTGATATGTCGCCCCTCGCGGGCTTGTCCTTGTGAAAACTGCCATATATGAGGGTACTAGTCACTCTGCCTGTATGTGTGTGACCGTGTGTGTGTGTGCGGGTCTTGGCTTCCGCTTGTGGCAACTTTGCAACTTTAATTTGAGTAAATTGAAATTTAATTTCGCAGCAACTTGTTCGCACTGGGAGCCACAACGAACATTAGAGCGATTAGTCATGGCATGCAAAGCTGCCAGGATTAGCATTAGAGCAGGCAAGTAGAAGCAGCACAGCAGCAGCAGCCAAGTAGCAACAGTTGCCGACATGCAACACACAATCATCGTCGTCATCATCATCGTCGTTGTTGTTGTTGTTGTTGTCCGTCTGTCTGCCTACTTGGGTGTGTGTGTGTGGAAACTAGTTATTGAAACAGGTTCATGACCTTGACCATCAACACTGTGCGGTAAGGCAACACTTTTATCTCTCTCGTCTGCGGGTTGCATATGCCCCTCGCAGCTAGACAAAGGAAATTGCAGAAAAGCTGCTGCTGTTGCTGCGTTGCATTTGCATTGCCATTGTTCGTGTGATTGGATTAGAAACACTCGACAGCAGTCGTTTCCGTGGCTGCAACTTATGCAACAACTTGCTGCAACAAGTCGGGCAGCCTTAGTGACTCACTGCGACAAAGTCGAGTCCAAGTTTTGGCACAGGCTAACACAGCTGCTATGCATGTATACCTAACTATGATTCATTGCTATTTATCTATCTTTCTCTATCGCTTTCTCTGCCTGTCCCTCTCTCCCTCACTTTTTTTCAATCGAAAGTCCATTGAAAATCAATTCAAATTTAAATTTTCTGCCCTAGCTTCATCTGAAATCCGCAGAAAATCTCAAGCAAGCAAAGCAAGCAGTTCTCCTTGCCCCATCTCCTTCCTCATCTGTCTGCCCCTTGGCCTTTCGCTTTTCTCTACATAAAATAAACTGTTGCTGCAGCAGCATCAGCAGCCGCGCAGTGGGAGGTCTTTTTGGGGTGGCCCCAGGAGGAGTATTTCCTATTTTTCTCGTGCCTTTACGTGCATTGCTTTTATTTAGTTTCTTCAAATTTTTTTCCTTATGTGCTGCGTAGACAGAGAGAGAGAGAGAGAGACAGAGAGAGTGCGCTGAGCTGGAAACCTTCCTGGTATATGGGAAAGTGCAACAGGCAGTTGTTGTTCTGCCTTCCAGTGGGCCGCTGCTTGCCTGGCTGTGGGTGGTGACCAACTCTGCATGCAGTGGGGGTGAATGGTTGGCAAAGTTTTTCACTGATATTTTTCTTTTCGCCATGCTGTGAAAATGGACTTTGAGAAAAAATGGTTTTAATTTAACTTTGGCTCTGTCACAGAGTTGTAAAACACTGTAAATCAGCGACGAGCGAGAAGGGGAAGTGGGGGAGTGGTAGAGTAGTTTGCATAAAAAAGACAATGAATTTGAATTTCGCAACAGGTGCAGCTGCAACTGTGGTCAGAAGAAACGAAATATTGCTAAACTTATGCAAAGTGTTGCCCTCCCCACATCTAATATATGCAGAATTGCTCGCGGCCAATGTGGCGTATGAGCAACAACCTGCAGGTATTGTTGCCGAAAAGCAAAAGCCGAAACTCAATACCCGCGCCATGTGTACAAACACAATTGAGTAAATATCGCAATGCAACAACAGCAAGAACAACCATTGTTGCTATGCAATGCCAAACTTCCACATTGTCCTTGAGCTTATCAACTTTTGCACAGCAAAACGAAACGAGCAACAACAACAGCAACAACAACTCCAAAACACTCGTCGCAGCAGCCGCACAAAAACTAGTCAAAGTCAATAATAATTCAACTGCAGGCCAAACTGAAAATACATATGCGAATTCATTCGCGAATAAAATGCAATAATTTTCGTATTTTTGTATTATTCACACACACACACTCACACAGTAGATATGATTGAACATTATTCGTTTATTTATTCACCGTTATTGGTGTGCTGAGAGCAACAAGTTTTCGGCACTTCAAAAATGTTTTTTGTTGCTCTCAGGGTTGGTTAATTTCATTGAATTCGCTTTGGGCCACATATCGTTCCTTGACTAGTTTAATACAATTGTGTGAAAATGGAGGATATGTGTAGATAAGTGTGTAAATATTTCGTATTTCAATGAATTAGCTTGCAGCATGTTTATTTGATAGTCTGATCTGTGAAACTTTATTGAAATGAATTGAATTGATTTCAGTCTAATTTAACTGAAAAGGAACTTTAACAGTCGGCAGAGAGTACGAGATGTACAAATATCACAGAATTGTACCATATAGGGATCATATAAGAAAGAAGAGGTTTTCACCAGATTTAGCAAGATGAAGGGTATCTTTAGCGGTTTAATAATTTTATATGTTATGTAATAGTTACTGATTAGGAAATAATGCATAACCTACCTTATAGATAGCCAAGTTATTACTCATTGTCCAAAAAGAAAAATTTGTAAAATATATTAGCTTATCAGATATCTGAATTGAAATGCCTTGCAGCTACTCCTTCCCCTGTTCTCCTGCCCTTCTCTGCTAGCCGCACCTACTCTTTGTTCTCTTCTCTCTATATCTCTCTTCCACTGTCTGCCCTCTGTTCTTTCTTTTCTATTCCTATCGCGTCTTTCTGTCTTTTTCTTTTACACTTTCCTCTTTCTATTTCTTTCTTCTTCTCTCGCTCTTTTTGTAATTCTCATTTTCCCTTTCTCCTGAGACTTTCGCGACTCAATTGAGATTTTTTGACGCTTATCTTTATATTTTGCTCTCTCTTTCTTTCCGCTTTCGTTCTCTATTCTTTCTCCCTCTCTCTCGCTCTCTTTGTCTTTGTCTCTCTCATTAATATTCCTCCCCTTTCTTTCCCTCTAATTACTACTCCGTTGAAACCTCCTCCTCCTGTCTCTCCCTCCGTTATCTCCACTTTCCTCTCTTGAATCCCTTCAAACTATCTCTCTCTAATCTCTCTCTCTCTCTCTTTCTATACGCGTCTCTCTCCCTCTCCCACAGAGTTCTCTATCTCTGCCTCAGTTTGCACGGCCGCCGCAGCAATTAAATGCATGGCCCGATGCCCCCCCTGTGCCCCGCGTGCCGCCAACTGCTCGCAAATAGTTCCAATTGTGACTGCATGTTTTTCTTTCTTCTCTTTTTTATTTTTGACGATACACAGTGTAAGCACACACACATACTGCAACACACAAATGCATGGACACTTGTATTGACGTTTGGTTGGCGACAATTGATTTTTGTTACGTTTTCGTTTATTTTCATTAGTTGTTGTTGGCGTTGTTGTTCTTGTTGCTCTTGCTGTTGTTGTTGCTGTGTTTTTGTGGACATTTTGTTTTTTAGCAATTTAGTTCGTTTGCTTTCTGGCACTGAGGCCGATGTCGTTTGTTGTTATTTAGACAACTGCTAAAAAATATTTGCCAGCCCCTTTGCGGCCTGCCCCGCTCAGACACGCGCTTCATTTTGTTGCTGGCTTGCCATGTTCGTTTTTGTTTTACGTATTGTTGTACTTGTTGTTGTTGTTACTGTAATTGTCGCTTTTCATAATTTTCGTTATAGTTCTTGCTGTTGCTGCGGTGCATGCGAAGTTTTTCTGGCTGCCTTCTCTGGTTTGTCTGGCTTGACTCAATTTCGCCTTATCTATATTTTTTCGCTATTTCTTTACTGTGTTTTTTTTTGTTTTCGTCTCGTTCTCTTTTTTTCTAACATTCGAGACGCGTTTCTTTTACTGTTTTTCTTCTTTTTAGTTTTGTATCTCTCTCTCGCTCTCTCTCTCTGTTTCTGTTTCTGCCTCTCTAATTGCTATGGCTGTTTCTTTTTCGCCTTTTTCATTGCGCCGTTTTGTATTTTTTGTTTATTTTTGTGTCGAAATCAGGGCAAATTCATCATCATCAACAACATCGTCGTCGTGCCCGTTGCGTTTTTGTAACAAAGATAAGGTTTCGCCGGCGAATAAGTGCACTCTGTTGTTGTTAGTGTTGTTAGTGTAGTTGCAGCTGTTGTTGTTGCTGTTGTTGTTGTAGTTGCTGCTCGCGCTCGCTTTTATTCTTTATATAATTTGATACAGTCGGAGAGGGGGAATAGGCGCACATTTTTGTGTTTGCCGAGTTAATCATTTCGGGCGAAATTTGATAATATTCAAGGTGACCTCAATTGCAAAGGCGTTGCATGCACTAAAAAGTGCCTGCACTTTTGGTCTTCTGATAAGCAGCAGCAGCAGCAGCAGCAGCAGCAGCAATAGCAGCGCCAGCAGCGACAGTAGCGACAACTGATGCCACACGGCGTATGCGCAATGTGTCAGCACATAAGCGATAATGCTTATGCATATTGCCTGCTTAAGTATTTATTAAAAAAATTTTGCATTACATTTATCAAATTGCATTCACACAGCAGCGACCGAGGCAGCAACAGGGCAGCGGAAAGAGGAGAGGGAGGAGGGGGAGAGCACTCGTGCTAGCTCATATCTCAGGGCAGTTTTAATAAAACCCAAAACTGACATCATAAAACATAGCCATATACATATGCCAGCAGAGCGGCATACACAGGTCGTATACGTAACGCGTGCAGCAAGTGCCATACGGCGCCGTGTGGCAAGTAGCATGTGTCATGTGCCCGAATACAGCTGCCACACCCAGCCACACACACACACACACACACACACACACAGACACAGAGCAACAAGTCGTTGTACCCGAATATATGTGAACAAAGAAACTAAATAGATGAGAACGAAGCAAAACTACGAAGCAACACCCCCAAAAGCAACTGTTAGTCCCCCGACCCCCTACCGATTCAAGCGACTTCCAATCGCAAATGCAAAAAAAAGAGTGAGAGAGAGAAAGAGAGAGTGAGGATGGCAGCCAAAAAAAGCAAACGAAAACCAAAACCAAAACCAAAACCAAAACCAGAAGCAGCAGCAGCAGCAGAGCCAAAAGCAGAGCCAAAGCCAAAGCAAAGCCAATGTTCTTGTTCTTTTTTTTCGTTGTTGTTTTCTCTCTTCGACTAGGGGTTGGGAGTGGGGGTTGCACTCGCTGCTGCTGCTGCTGTTGCACTAGTATTGGTGCACTGTGTGTGTGTGATTGTGGCGCTGCCTCCTGTTGCGCATCGAGCTGAGTGCAAAGTAAAAGTTTCGTAACGTTGTTTTCACATTTCCTGCAACGCGTGACGGGCTGTGGCTGTGACTGTGAATGTGACTGGGATAGGTTCGGTTGGGCAGCCGCTGCCTGCTTTAAATGTAGAAAAGGACTCTGTGATTGTTGTTGTTGCTGTTGCTGTTGCTGCTGCAACTGCAGTTGTTGTTGCTGCCGAAATGCGCACAAAACACGTCGAAAATGTGCCACATGCCAGCAGCAAATAGAATCGTTGTCTACAAACTGTTGCAGCGCCTCCACCCACCAATTTCTCTCTCTCCCTCTCTTTCTATCACGATTGAATGCAACAGTTTGGCACACACACACACAGTTAGACAATGCCGCTGGCTCAATAGCATTCACATGGAGGAATACAGACAAAACATTTCGACATGCCACATTTAGCATCCTTGAGCGGCATTTAACTTCGTTCGTGCGACAGTGCCGGGGCGAGGTGAGCTCCAGCCCACCCTCTGCATCCTTTAACTTGTTGGGCGTCATCGCTTATGCAATCAATTCGGACCTGCTGGATAGGAAATCGAATCTACAGCCAAAAGTTGTCGCTGGCTGTTAGCTAGGTTAGTTTTTACAGTTGCATTAGGGTCAAGACCGCCACAAGGGGCAAGGTGCGCACAGGCAGGGAGGGGGCCTGAAAAAGAAACACACGCGCGCGGAGGTACGTACAATAAATCAGCCAATAGCCAAACAACCAATAAAACTCAAAGCCAAGAGCAAGTCCAATGGCAAAAAGCAACACGGTAAAGCAGCAACGGGCAAACTTGTCTTTTTGGCTTGTCGGTTTGTAGGTGAGTTGGGCCATGAACGAGCCGCGATCGACCGCCACGGCAAATGGCGACCTTAGTGCCAGCCAGTCAGTCGGGCAACCAGTCAAGCAGCCAGTAACAACAACAACAGCAACATAAACTGTGACTGCGAATGCAGCGCGGGCTGTGTTTGTCGTGGCTGTTGCAGATCGCAGATCAACGTTAGAAATGGAAATGCGCTTCGCTGCATACAATGGCAAGGCAGCTTGCTACAGCAGCAATAACAACAACAACAACAACAACTACTGAGCCGAATGTGTGTTACTGTAACTGAGCCAAGCAGGAAGGCAGGCCGGCAGGCCGGCTCTGGCCAGTAAGTTAGCCAGCAGCGGAGGCAGCTGAGGCAACTGTGGCAGCGACTTTGGTTTCGTTTTCGATCTTCCTGTCATTGTGTTGGTGTTGCCTCGTAGCAATCGTTGTTGCTGTTGTTGTTGTTGGCGCGTGCTCATGTTGCCTCAGTTGTTGCATGTTGCTGGCGTTGCACTTGTTGCATGCGCCAAGCCACCAACAGGTGAGAGTTGTCATTGTTGTTGCTCGCAGTCGTGCGCAATAAACGCCGACAACAACTACCACAACAACAACAATAATAACAAGAACAACAACAAGAACAGTAAGTACTCACACTAATGGCCAATGATCTTTTATCGAAGATGCCGCACGAAGGTGGCAAATCGTTCTTGTTGCCACAACGGAAGAGCTCATCGAGGCGAGGCCTCTGCCTCAGCAGAGGAAGTACTTAACTGCCCATGGGGAAGTCGCAGTCAGTGTCAAGTCAAGTTCTAAATGGATTGTACATTTCATTTAGGTCTTTTCACGCGTATTTTTAATAGGTTTAACTTTAATTTTACGATTGCAGTTAACATTTGTAGTAGTCCAAAGCTGGATTCAATTCAATGAATCATAGAGTAATTACAACTAAATACATATGATTTTATAAATTTCCAATTAGATGATGACGAATTTTAATCAAAATCAAATGGAATTTTTCCTAGGCTCAGAGATTCTAACAAAACGAAAACGAACATGAGTAATAGATCTGTGTAAGGCGATAGCAAAATAGAATACTTATTATAAGGTACTTAAAATACTAACAGATACATACAATTAAATAAACCATTTTTATAGTAGCTGTCGAGTCTGATAAGCGGATCTCAGAGATCTATAATACATAATGCTAATTTCCCCTGTATTCAGAGAGATTAAATAAAATAGATTTATACGTAAACGACAATGAGTAATAGATCTATAACACATAAATAGTACAATACACATCTTTCAAAGATAATAATGCGTAGTTTTCTTTAGAAATGTTAAGGAATATTATTGCTTAACGCCCATAATGCCTTGATAACCATTTAATGTTATTTTCATCCGATGATGGCACTGGGGACAAGGTTTTGGTGTCGATGGCCCCGTATGAAGTGCAATGGGACCTATGAAATTAGCAACCTGTGCGTCACAATCGATTATATTTAATTATTTTGCTCATGTAAAGCCAACCACAGAGTATATTGAATGTGATATGACGAGGCAAATGAATAATTTGAAATGAAAACAAATTCAAGAGGAGAATCTGAAACTTCCTCTGCCAACTAAATGGATTTGCAGTAAACTTAACTACTCGCTAACCTTCAATCAACTGCTCTATACATCACTTTCCATATTTTGCGAGATTCAGATTTTATGATTATTGCTGTTGTTATTAACTAACCGAAACTCATCAGGCGCAATTAACATGTTTAGCTTAATGAAACACACATAATTTAATTGGCAATGCGGTAATCTATGTGCGAACAGCGAAGACAACTGAAGGTCGTCGTCGGGCAACATGTAAAATGTGCAAAATAATTTATAATCAAATTTCTAGAAAGTGAACTAGCAGTGGAAAAAATCAGTGCACATAATTAATAAAATGATGGGAACCGAGAGGGTGATAAAACAAATGTAATCGATCGTTTCCGCCTTTTGCCATAAACCGATTTTACAGAGTATTTATCAATTTGCGTTAAAAAAATGCACGACAAACACTCGACGTATAGCAACAACAACAGCACCTACAATTATAAATTAAATGCAAATTGTTTATTTAGAATAACAAAAAACTTAACTCGCAACCAGCAGCAACAATATATCGTACGCTACATTGTACAATCGATATGTATGTAGATATATCGAGCAACAAATTGCAACAATGGAAATCATGGCTAACGATTTCAAGGTTTAACATTGGCCACGATTCCAAGTCAAGAGTACTTAACGAAATTATATTTCGGCTCAGAACTTCAGCGAGAGAGGAAAAGAGAGATAGATAGAGGGAGAAATACAGAGAGAGAGAGAGAGAGGGAGAGAGGGAGTATGATTGAGTATTGCATGCGAAACTGGTTGGCCGAAATGTGCACTTTGTGCCCAGAGTAAACACATACCCAATATAACATATAACATATACCCTATACTAAATATACTATATGGTAGTATAGCACTGCATCTAGCCGATATTAACTGAACTCGTTTTCCATGCCAGACACTTGATTCTGTTCTATCTTGTACCTTTGAAGCCAATAAATTGCGTCGTCGTTGCTGTCATTTATTTGTTATTGTATTTGTATTTGTTTTCGAATTTGTTTTTTTGTGTTTTTCTTAGCGAGTGTTTGTGTGTGTGAGTGTGCATATTGCTTTGTATATTATATGGCTACAAGTTTCAAGCTGCAATCCGGCCTTGATATTTTGCAAAAATTTATTTATGAAATCAAATGCATGCGAGCAAGCAAAAGCGACAGCGACAGCGATAGAGCGAGACAGAGTGACAAAGATACAGCAAGGGGCAGTGGAGATAGAGGCGGGGGGGAAGTAGTGGGACAGACAGCCGCAGATACTTGTTGCATTCATTATAGACCGACCGAATGAACGAGCGACAGAACGTTCGATTGAATGAGTTCTCTGGGCTCTTCAATATCTGTAACACGTAGCCAGATTACATTGCAATTGCATCTGTGCCTGTATCTGTATCTGTATCTATAGCTATTGCTGTGTATGTATTTGTAATAGTTTTATATCTGCATCTGTATCTATTTGCTTGAACTGCATCTGTATTTGTTTCTATTGCTGCATCTGTAGCTGCTAGCAATTTGTATCTGCATCGGAATCTGTATCGTTTTGGGGTTTAACTCAAGACTCTCTCTCTACCTGTCCCACTCCCCCCGCAAACACAGGAAGCGTTGAGCTTGCATTTTGGGCTCACAGCAAAGAAATCATCGACAGCAGCTGAAAAAACCAGCAGCTGCCTCAGACATAATTGCAAATTGTGTTTTCTATGTAAATAGCAGAGCTGCAGACAGAGACTTCTCTAAATTATGAAAATATTTAAAATAATACCAAAAGGCGTTGGGCCGGCGCTGGCGAATCGCTCAATCTTTCAGTCGAAGGAAGCAACAAATTGCTGCCTGTTGCCGCTGCCAAGCAACGTCCATCATAATCAACGTCCATCATCAGCTGCTGCTCTGGCTGCCTGCCTGCCTGCTGCCGCGTGCTCACTTGACACACCCACCGCCACAGTGGTGGCTACTGCACGCCAACTGCCAATTCCCCCTGCCCCTCTAGCTGACTTGCAAGCGGCCACTTTTGGCATTGCCCGCCTCCAGCGTTGGCAGCGAGTAATTTTTCATCACCAGCACCAGCACCAGCAGCGTCATATGGGGCCCAGCCCCAGCTTCAGACCCAGAACAATCTTCGCAACTGACTTTGGCTACCAGTTTTTGCAAGGGACCACAACGTCAGTCTGTTGCCTTTGTCTAGGCGCCCATGTTAGTAGCAGGGCATATCTGATATTAGAATCTCAATTAGTTTTCCACTGTCTTTATGCGTGAGCCTCTTTCTTCTCTTCTCTTCTCTTCTCTTTCTCCCTCTTCTCTTCTCTTGTGGCTATTGTAATTTACTTTTGGGGGCTGGACGAGCAGGTTGTGCAGACTGGCCAACAAGTGCTGCCAATTGCCGGCAATGTTCGACTCATAAGTAGCATGAAAAACGGCCGAGGCTGTAATAAACAGATAGAGACAGAAAGAGAGGAAAGAGGAGAGAGGAAAAGAAAACAAACCGGAAAGATTTTCTTAAATACGAAACAATTAAAATGACATTTGCGCGGCAATTATGAAAAACCAACACGTTGCAACAATTTACGGCATTACAAGATGAAATGAGATGATCGATAAATAAATTCGAGCTGTGAATTCCCTGCACGAATTGCAGAGAACTTGTTACAAATGCCATAAACAATACTAAATGCGCGACGTATTTGTAGTAACATTAGCACGATGAACAAGAATATATATAAAACTATATTTATATGATACTTTCATTTGTCATATGCATTTTCCCGCCCATTTACAGTGTAAAAAAAAACAAAATGAATGCAAATGCCAACGACATCCGTCGAGATGACAGCGGCAGTTGAATAAATTAGTATAATAGTCAGATTAAAAAGCGACGACAACAACAACTGAAGTTGTCTCGTTTTGTGTAACTAGGAAATATCGAAAACTGGTAGCTGACCGAATAGTAAAAGCCCAACAATTACAACTACGGCAACAGCAAAAGCAACAGCAACAGCAACGGCCACAAAATAAAACCCACAAAAACAACTATTAAAAATATTACAACAAACAAGGCAAGAATGCAACTAAACAAGAAAGAAACTAAAACAAAAACAAGTGAACAAAATATTTTTCAGCATATGAATTAATAATAATAATAAAATGAAAAAAAAAGTGCAACAGGTTTTGTGTGTGTGTGTGTTTTCGCGCTAACCTTGAAATAAAACTCGTTTAATCATTTCTCAGGCGACTCGAAAATGCAATGAAAACAGCAGCAGCAACAACAACAGCAACAGCAACAACAACGTATATTGATATAGGCATATGCACGATATATATGTACATATGTATGTGTGCATGTATGTATGTGCATGTACATATGCGCATATGTAGGTGCATATATATCTGCACTATATTGCTCGCTAAATGGCGCATTATAAATTAAACAATTTCCAGTTGAATTTGTTGCTAATCGCGGCTTTTTTTCGTTTCTCCATTTTTGCAGGTACAGTTGCAGCAAAAGTAATTTCCGCATTAAGCCGCCAAGCAAGCAGACAGACAGAAGAGAGAGGGAGAGAGGGAGAGGAATAGAGTGAGCAAGATGGCGGACTGCTCGTTTGCCCGCTGCCAGCAGGAACGGCGCCTCATCAAGCGCGAGCTAATGAAGTGGTCCAAGGATATGCTGCACATTGTGGGTGAGTGGCCCAAAAACGTTTTGACTTTACCCATTCCCCTAGCAACTACCCCCCTTAAACGACGCCCCCTCCCCGCCTCTGTCATTCTCAAGTAAAATCCAATTAAAAAACTCCGCGCGCGCTCTCTGCAAAAGAACCAAAGCCAATAAGTCCAATAATTTGTTGTTGTTGTGCCTGTTACAGTTGCAGTTGTTGCTGTTGTTGTACACCCACAAGCACAAATTATATATAAGCACACACACATAAACACACACATACACACGTATTTATATTGCTATCCCTGGTGTGAATGAGATTTTTCCAGGCTGCTGCTGCTGCTGCTGCGTCATCTTCCAGCCAATTCCTTCACACACACACACGCACACACACACACACACAGCTCCCTTGTGCTGGTGTAAGTGTTTAGCATTTTTTTTTTACTATCATCTCTATATAGTACCCCTTCCTATATAGTGCCACAAATGGGATTTACCGTTAAACGGTAAATGAAGTGTGCGCGCCATGGCTAAAAAGTTCGACATGGAAATTGACTTTAGTCGCTCCTAATCAGCATAAGTTGCTGCCTCTACCGGGCTTACCATATGTTTCACTTGTAGTGGGAGGCAGGGGAAGGGTGTGGGAGACGTGTATATAGCAGCGAAGGATATGACAAAGTAAAATAAACAAACTGCAAAGCTCTGCTCGAGCCCAGTCGGCGTGGGAGAGTGGCCAAACACCTTCGAGGCTACAGATGCAGACATAGATATAGCCATAGCCAAGCCATAGCCATAGCCATAGCCATAGCTGTAGCTATAGCTATAGCTATAGAGACACGATGTCGTCGGGGGGCTAAAGCAAACACCAAGAAAAATTAACATAAATTGCAATTTTTTTTTAACGTTGCCTCCTTCTCTCCTTTTTTTGCTCTCTCTCTGCTTATTGCATTTCTTGCTGGGCGTCGGCGTCGACGTCCGGGACGTGGACGAAGCAGAGTCAAACTTATCCTTCGTCCTGTGAAACACTCTCATTTCGGTTTTTGAGCTCGTTTAGCACGTTGCCGGCAACTCGCCACCCAGCCACACGTCCCTTCCCCTGCTGCGCCCTCAGCAGGCACCTGCATTAAAATGTTAAATGCCTTTTGTTGTTGTTGTTCTGGTTGCCCTCTGTATTTTTTTCCTTTGCAGCATTTTTGTTGTTATTGTTGTTGTTGTTGCCTTACCCACCCACACTGCGCCTGCTTCGTTCTCGTCCTTGTCCCCGCCCACCCGTGTCCGTGTCCCTTGCACTCAATTACTTCCTCAATGCGCTCCATAATGCTTATCGTCCTCGTTTCTAGTTGACATTCCCGCACTGCCAGCAGCGCTTCCAATGCTGCCCCTACACCCAAAACTGCCCCCTCCTCTTGCTCACCCTCTGCCTTAGCCAAACCCTTAGCACATTTTTCCAGCGACAATTTTTGTTGCCACTCGACGGGTGGCCCGTTTGTGGGCGTGGAGGGGGTGGCATGCGGCAGCGTCGTTGCTGCACGAAGCTGCGAAAAATCGTTGACTGGCTTTAGGGTTGGATTTGGGTTTGGGTAAGTTTTTAGCTGCACCAGGCTATGTGCGCAGTGTGAGTGTGTGAGTCTGGGTATGTATGTGTGTGTGAGTGTGTGTGTGTGCCCCAAACGAAGTGCTATACGAGATAACGAAGCACACTTAAGCGCACGCACACAGTGACGAGGACGAGGACGAGGACGAGGACGCTGCGACGTGTCCCTACGAAATATATTGCACAATATAAAAATGCAGACTACTACAACGACGACGACGACTGCCGAATGCGATGAAGTAAACCCGCCTCCTGCCCCGACCCTCCCCTCCCGGCGCTGTCCAGCTGCCCACGCTCCGTTGTTCGGCCACAGCAAGCCGAAAAGGCACCTACAGCCGAATGCGAAGTGCCGAAAGCGCCGAGCCAACGAGCAGCAAGCAATGCAATCGTCGTCAGCTTCATCCTCGTTCTTTGCCTCCTTCTGCTCTCCCTCCTTCTTCTCCTTCATCTCCTCTCTCTCCTCCTCCTCCTGCTCCCCTTACGTCTCCTACTCCGTCTCGTTGTTGCTGTAGTTGGCGACGTTCCTGGCGTGGCTGTTTTTGTGGCCGATTTTCGACGCTGTTGCCAGCGTTGCTCGTCTCCGACGAAAACGAATTCTTTTTTTCCTCCTCCTTCTTTGTTGTTGTTGCATTTTTTCGCCCACCCAACGAGGTTCGTGTTTTTCGGGTAGATCGAAGAAGATGCCAAACCATGCCAGGACAACCTCCTTCTCCCCTGCCTCTTGGTGACTGGGTGTGGGGCATGTGGCCTCTGCTCGGCTCCTGCTGCCTGTTGCATCGTTCGCCTGCACCGGCTGACGACGCTCTGTTGCTCTGCGCGCAATTGCTCAATCAGTGGTGGCGTCGCGTTTGATTGTAATGGGATATACCACTTGTAGATTCAGCTCTAGTCAGCCTGAGTCACCACCATGCAGATTATAGTAGAGCAAAGTTAAGAAGTACATATACGTGTAACTAGGGAAGGCAAGGAAAATAAATTGGACTTTCTGTGGAATGAAAGAAAAATATAGAACAATATTATTTCTTCATATGTAAAGATCGGAGAATTTCAATTGTAATAGAAGATATATGTAGTTTAATATAGAAAGATAAAACTAGATCTAACATCTGATCTTTTTAAGGATTATTAAATAATTATTGATAAATAAGTTTTCAGCAAGAATTATATTTAGTCTTGGATATGTTATCAATTGAGGTAAAAGAACCGAAGAATTGAACAGACAAAATTATAAATAAAAAGCTTAATAAAAATAAATATGGAATATGGAATAAGAAAATTAAAAAAAGATTCTGTTTAATTAAAGCGTATTTATAGTATATATTATATATATTACAGAGCAAAAAATTGATGATTTATAATATGATGATTTATAATATTTATATTATTGTATTTTAAAGGAATTTATTTTATAAATTCTATAAAGAAACCAAACAAAATAAGCTTGCTTTTTTCTTTATACGAAATTTTAACTTCCCTTCTTTTTTTTCTTGCCACATGCAATTGACTATAAAATATACCTCAATCCTAGTCCCACACAGTAATGGGGAACCTACGAAAAAATACAATTATTGCTAGAATTTAAAATACAAGAAAATACTAAAAAGAAATACATACAACAAAAAATAGGGCGAGCAACTGGCAGAGGACTCTGTCGAAGTAAAGTGCGAGTGAGAGAAAGGCAGAGAGTGAGAGAGAAATAGCGATTGGGCGCCAAAGCGCAGAGCGAAAGTGTCAGCGCATGGGTGTGTGTGAGTGAGTGCGTCTCTTAGGTTATGCGAGTGTATGTGGGTGGCTGTGTGTATCAAGAAAAAACGAATCAGCAGGTGCTGGGCAATATTGTGGGGCGCACTCACTCACTGCACTCACACTCAGACTTGCCGCATTTGGGTGCGCTTTATGTACACTTGTTGTACTTGCTGTGGCGTCTCTAGTGCGACTATTCCGTATATTGGGCGCATCTTTCGATTACAGTAACAACAACAACAGCAGTGACAGTGGCAGTGGCAGTGGGAGTCCTTCTCCTCTTCATCCTCATCATCGTCTTGTTGTCGTTGTAAGAAGGCATTTTTATGCGCTGCGCCTGCAAAGAGGATGCATGCAACAAGCGACGACGACGACGATGACGATGAGGATGAAGACCAGGACGAGGATGAGGAAGAGGATGGGGATGAGGACGAAGACTATGACGGCTCCTGCGACGCCAACGACGACGCCAACGTCGTCGCCCGGCAGCCAGCTAGCTGCAACAGCTGTGTGCCTGGGCAGGCAAGTCAGACCACAAGGGGCAGCAGGGAGTGCCACCCGCTCCAAATCCTACACAGGATTTTATGGACTACGCAATAGTCACTCCTCCCCTCGCCCTCCCCCCACTAGTTCCAGGCAACACTGCGACTGCCTTTTTATTTTCCTTTACTTCCTTTTTTTTTTCTTTTTCTCTTCTCTTTTCTTTTTTTTGTATTTTCCTTGCCCTTTTCCTTTGCTGCTTCCTGGCACGCTGCAAATTCCACGCATTTGTTGTTGTTGTTGCTGATACCGCTGCTGTTGTTGTTGCGTAGCATTTTTTCTGGCGGTTTTTAGGTTACATTTTTACGAGTCCTCCGCCTTCCACTATGCGAGTATTTTGCGCCGCATGCTCCTTGTTGTTGTTGTTGTTGTTGTTTGTGGCCACGACGACGTTGCTGCAGCGAAGCACGAAGGAAGCGTTGCCTGGTATTGCCTCTGCCTCTGCCACTGCCGCTGCCACTTCGTGCTATGGCAACGTCGACAGCGACGCGTCGCTGCAGCTGAGCAAGGACGCAACCAAATTCCTTAGTCAAACTGCAGCTGTATTGGTGAACACGAGACGTCCTGTGTGTGTGTGTGTGCATGTGTGTATGTGTGTGTGGAAGCGCCACAAGTGGGCGAGTTGGGATGAGGTTGGCGGGTTAGTTTCGTGTCGTTTCGTGCTCAGAAATTGGAAAATAGATTTTTTGGTTGGCTGCCTTTGGACCTTTTTTTTAGCCGTAGCTTCTTTTGTGCGGTGTGAGCAGGATGCACGACGGTCCGAGCTGCCGGCCGGCCAGAGAGCCTGTGTCCAAGCTCGGCCAGGAAGTCAGTTGTGTGTGTGTGTGTGTGTGTGTTGTCTGTCATCCTCTCTGCCTCTCGAGCCCCTCAAGGTAAGAGGCAGAACAATGTGCGTCCGAATTGGCACTAGGGCTGGGGACGGCAGCAAGACGCAGCTTTTATTTGCTGTATTTGTTGCATTTCCTTTTTTCTCTCTCTCTCCTTCTCTTTCTTTCTCCCTTTCTTTATTTTCTCGCCTGTTTTTGCACGTTTCGTTTTGTTCTTTTTTTTTTGGGCTGAGAAAAAATGAAGCGGAAGCACGAAAAAGCAGAAAGTTAACGCGGCGGAGGCTGTCGATTGGTAGCCAGTGGGTGGAGGCAAAGGGCAGGCGAGGTAGTGTGGGGGCGGGTGGCAGACGAGCACAAGGATCGAGCGCGCAGCGGCGCCTAAGAACATTGGGCAAAATGCAGTGGAAATAGAAAAAAATGAGAAAAAGAAAAACCCCTAAGATATATAGAAAAAATGCACATTATGTGCGTGTTCACAGGGTGAGGGCGATGCAGTTAAGTATGGTGTGTGTGTGTGTGTGTGTGTGTGTGTGTGGGAGTGGGTGTGCGGTATAAGCAAACAGCAAAATACACAAAAACAAAATGGAGCAAAAAGAAGAAGCAGAAGAAGAGCGTCAAAAAAAATGCAGCACGTTGTGTGGGCGGTGGGTGGAGTGGGCGTGGGCGCTTGGGTTTGACTTTGTCGTCGTCGTCGTCGTCGTAGTCGTCGTCGTCGTCGCTGCAGTCGTCGTCGTCGTCGCTGATGCTGATGCCGGCGTCGCTGCATTTTATTTTGTGCTGAAAAAGTTTCGTGTGCTCGAAAAAGTTTCGTCGCTTCGTTGACGTCGTTGTTGGCGTCGGGCGCTTTTGGTAGTTTTTGCTGCAAGGGAAACGAATAGACGACGCTCGGAACAGCGGGAGGGGGAGGGGTAACTAACCCCATTCCAATGCACGTGTGTGTGTGTGTGTGTGTGCTCTGGTGTGTCTGTGTGTGTGTGTCTGAGCAAGGCATTTGACTGGGTTTGAGTTTTGCAGCTACATTTGGCTGCACTCGGTTGGTTGGTTGTGCTCAGCAACAGGAGGTGGCCATGGGCGGGGGGGGCGGGGTAAGGTGTGCCTTGTGTAGTTTGGTGGGTGTCTCCTGACATTTTTGTCGAATTTGCAGTAGTTGTAGTTGGTAGTTGTGCTGCTTTTGCTGTTGCTGTTGCTGTTGCTGTTGCTGCAGTTGTAGTTGTAGTAGTTGGCAGCGATGCTGGCGTCGACGGCAACGCCAGCGCCAACAGAGACTGCAGCACTATTTTTCGTGCTGCCGCGTTCGTTGCGCATTGTGCAACAAGTGAGTTTGGCAGCAGCCACCAACAGGACGACAACTAGTTTTCGGCAACAGCAACAGCAGCAGCAGCAGCAGCAGTAACAGCAACCCGAAAAGGGACAGAAGCAATCTCTCCTGTCACAACTGTCCTCAGTCAAGTTGGCCATTTAGCCAGTTAGCCTGTTGCAAAGATGATTGTGTAAACTGTGAATGGACAACCAAAGTGGCAGCAATTGTGGCCGGAACTGAATCAAATCACATTCATCAACAGCTTGTGCCGCAGACACAGACGCAGACGCCGCCTCAGCTCAGCTCAGAGCAGCTGCCAGTTGCGGCTTTGTGGCATTTTGATTGAAATTCAAGTGTTGATTGAAGCAACAATTGGCGCCAACTGTTGCACTCTTAACTTGACTCTTGCAGCCTGACGCTTCTTGACGTTTGACTTTCGCCGTGTCGCGCGTTCCGTTTCAAGTGCCACACGCTGCACGTTGCCAAAGTGTTGTGTGCTTTTGTGCGCCCCACTTCCGGTCGCACCTCGACAGAGTCTTGTTGTCTGCATGTGTGTGTATGTGTGTGTGTGTGTAGGTGCAAATTTAATTAAAGACCTTGTCACAGCGCCGCAGTCTGATAATTTATGTGTGTGTTTTGGCGTTTAATTAGAGTGATCACACAGACATTTACATACGGACGGACAGACGAGCGGACAGACACCTGCGATAAAGACTTCAAGATAATTGTCTCTTCGGCCTGGCCAGGCAGCGTTGTCAGTGGCTAATTGATTTGATTAGTTGACAAACTGAATTTCGGCTGCAGTTCGATAAAAAGTTCACACAATGCGCGGGTGAGTGATAAAATTTGCAATGAGTTCTCTAAAATTATATACGAATTTGTGAATGAAAACTTAGCAAATTGTTTAAAGTACTTAAATCATTTAAAATAGTGCTAACAATTCGATCTAATTCGCATAAAAACCATGTTTATCAGTTTGATTTTGTTCGAAGTGACACTTCAAAAATTTCAATAAACACATTTTATTTTGCAAGAATATTTCTGCAACAGTATTCGGTTAAATTATACAATAGTTTGTGGTAAACTGTTTAAAAAATTAAAAATGTATTATAAAAGAAATAATTTTTAATTTTTTAAAACACGACTTGAATTGCTATTCTTAAGAAACCTTTATAATAATTTCCACAACTAAGATAAGTTTCAATAATATTATAAAAGAGTAACAATGATAACTTTAATAACTACAACAAAAGTCTTTAATATTCTAAATATTCGAAATAGCTAAAAATACTCGTATTCTTGTATAGATATTAATATTTTTTTACTTTATTAATAATTTAAAGTGCAACTAATTCATTTATCTATTAAAACCTTAAAAGTTTCGCAAAATGTTTGATGATTTAAAGTTCAGAAACTATTCAACTTCATACCCTAAGTTAAATAAGTTCCTAATAAGGCTCTTAAAAGAAGTGTGTCTTTTGGGCAGAAGCTTCTCGAAATAAATGAGATAATGTGGACCAGTCCAGCCAAAATGTTGCAGTTCTTTAGAAAAACTAGACTAGATAAGGAGCTGTAAGCGCAGCTGTGGGTACAATAGATTTACAAGGTCACAGTACATTTCCTCCAAATCAAATAATAGTGATAACTTAAATATAAACTGTTAATTGAAGGAAGGTTTACTTATTATGTAGGAATTACAAATTACTTAAATTTTAATGTAACCCAGAAGAACACATTGTGTTTATCTTAAGCTGAATAATGTTGATGTAACACAATTTAAGCAGACAATTTGTCGAACTCAATCAAACAAACATGACTTTCAAGTTTATCAATAAAGCCAGCAGAGTTTGCCATAATAAACAAATTGTCTCGCCCCTAAAATCAATACCCAAAATCGCCTTGGGGGCATTTCACACCTCACAGGCAGGTGCAAAGTTCTTGCCGGGGCTTTCTAAGTAAGTGTGCGTGTGTGTGTGAAGTTTACACAACAATTACCAGTTATGCTCGTAAGCCAAACTAAAATGCACAACACTTTGCAAACTATTAAAGCCAAAAAGTCGAAAGAGCTCTCTGGCTCTCAGTTTCTGTTGACAGATTCCAAAACACTTGCACAAACTGCACGTTTACGCTCATAAAATTTCTAGATTGTGTGCTGAGGACCCGAAACTCGACAAACACAGCCCTCCCGTCCCCCTCTGAGACTGCTTGAGCTGCAAGGCAAATGTGTAACAAGAATTTTATGCTTATATGAAAATTCTTTGAAGAAAACTTTTGCAAATAGACAACAGAGCGAGGTACACATGTTCGACACAAGCGGGCAATACAAGCGCGGGCAACGGGACACGGGGGCAGCAACAGGAGCACGAGCAAACAACAAAAGCCAACAATGCGCCAAAGGAACAGCCACATCAGATACATGCTCTTGCCCTTCTCCTGCCCCATAAACACCAGCCAAATGGTGCCCCAAGCAGCTTGCCTCACTTGCTGTGGCAACCTGAAGCGATGGCGATGGCAACGACGACGATGCAGACGTTTGTATTTGACTTTGTAACATCGTTATACAGCAACAACAATAGCAGCAGCAGCAACAACAACAACTAGCGCACTTGTTGCATAAGTCATACACATACACGCACACACAGAGAGGGAACACATGCAGCAGCTTGGCCCACACCAACAAGTGGCACTGGCAACACACAAAAGTATGCAAAGACTTGCGAATTCACACATTCTAACGGCGCGACAGCGACGTCGACGCAGCTGCCAACGCCGACGGCAACAGGATGCGGATGCTGCAACTGTTGTTGTTGTTGGTGCTTATGTTGCTGCTGCTGCCGTTGGTGCTGCTTCTGCTACGTCGCGGCACTTTCGGCGATTTTCGACGAACACATTGCCACGATGCGAACACACACTCACCCACACAGCCAGCATGCTGCATCCAGTCCCACCCCAGCAGCAACAGTTGTCAACTGTCGGCAACTTGTTGTTGCCTGTGGTTGCCAAAGACATTTGCAGTTCTGTGCGAGTGTGTTCAACAAAGAAATCAACATGGCTTGCAAGTACAATCATGTCTGCTCAATTGGCAGCAACTCCATTACCACATGAAGTATTTTTTGTCTATTTGCCAAAAAAAGAAAGAAACCTAGACAGGTTATATAAGAATAGAAGACAGATAGAGAGAGAGCAAGATAAAGGAAAAGAGAGAGAGAGAGAGAGAGAGAGGAGAAGGGAAAGAAGGAAAGGATTGAGGTGCTGTTGCTAAAAGTTTTTCTCAACTCTTTTACTTCAGTTCCACTTGAGAGCGTCATGTTGTTGTCATGTTAGCCTGGCGATTGCCTTTTGTGTGGTCACTGCAAACTGTACTTCCGGTTTATTGGCAGCATGTCGACAGCGTCTTTGTTTACACAAACACACACACACACACAGACAGAGACCAAAAGAGAGCTCGGTTACGTTGATAGCCACAGCGAATCGATAAATATTCAGTGAGAAAATACATTGAAAATGCATTAGACATTGACACTATGGCATGCATATCAATAGCGGGTGGAGCAAGCTTCAGTATCGCTTCCCTATCCCTCGCCCTCCCTCACTTCTGTTTTCAGCATCAACTTGATCTTTTCGTATTTTGCCTTTTTTAATTAGAAGCGTGAAAAGTAGCTGCGACTTTTGCGCTAATGCAATAATCGTGTGCCATAAATTTCCAAGAGAACAACCAACCAACCCTCCTGACAGGTAATCAAAGTGCACAATTTCTATGCGCTTTCAAGGTTGACAGCGTGTGCAAAAATAAAATAGAAAAAATAGAAAAACATATAATAATAAAAATCCAGTTAGCCGCTTGGAGTGCAATCAAAACGCAATCTAAACGCGACTCGGACTGCCAGACTCGGACTTGAAGTCGGTTTGGCTGGGCTCAAGTCAGTTGCCATTTGCCGGCCACTAATCAAACGAAACGAAATTGCTGGCAAGCATAAACATGCTTCAAATCAGACAGGTTCGCCTTGAGAATTGACCAAAATGGCGCGCTGCAACGGTAAAGCCGGTGGCGAATTGTCGTTGTCTGTCGTCTGAGTTCGCCACTAACTTGTTGCGCGACATTTACACGGAAGCAAAAACTAAAAACACTAACTGGCTTGCGGGTGTGTGTGTGTCACAAAGTAACAGACTTGTGTTCGGTGGCGTATACGTGATATGCCAAATGTTACGCAGCTACGATCGCAACGAGCAGCAATGAATGTGTATCACATTGTGCGTTCTTGAAAGAGAGAGTTATATTCTTTATATTTGTAACCAATCATAATAAATATTGTGATGACATAATAGAATTCATAATTAGAAAGCAAAAAATAATGCAAATTTAACAAATAATAATTTATTAATAATTAATTGTCAGACTGATCGATCAACGACTGATATAGATCAGGTATTTATATTTATTATTAGGAACACTAAATTTCTTTTTATATATATTCGTAGGTAATTATTTCAAACATAGCGATTTCTTTATGGAATTCCATTAAAATTGGAAAACTCAAAAATAATTATGATCGCACCTCATCTAATTGATCGTTCGTACAGATCAGAAATCTATATTGTATATAAATACTTTGTTTTTCCTTTTAACAAATTTAAACGTCTTAAATGTCTTACTTTGATTGCCACTGAGAAGTTTTTTCGAAAGCATGTGTGAAATTTTAATCAAGATAGCTTTAAAACTGAGAGGTTAGTTTGACTTGCAACAGGCATGCAGACGGGCAGAAAGACATGACTCGATCGACTCTACTGGTGATGCTGATTCAGGATATAAAATAAATATAAAAATATACTTTATGGGGTAAAAGATACCCTCTACAAGAGTATGAAAATTAGCGAGCAAACGAGAATTCCAGAGAGCGACAGAGATACATATGCTCTACGAATAATAGATATATGACTTATGCAGATCAGGAATCTATTTTAAATTACTTCAAAGAGAGAAATTTCATATAACTATACCATTTATATATTTTCACAACAAATCGTTATAATCATAATGATTTTGACTATACTGCAGCATTTATTTCCAGTATGTGCGGATACTTATCTATTATAAAGATAATATATATCTGCTCTGCACAAATATACAAAAAATGCTACAAAAAATTTAACAACATGAGCTTTACAGCAGATTAAAGAGCAGCTCAAATTATCATTCATAGCAGTTCATGTACAATTTGACAAATATTTATATTCTAAATGTTTTTCTCATTTTTCTACAAACCATACACATTCGCATGCATGCACAGACTTGTGTGTAACCGCCCGAAAAAGTGAGTCAGAATGCGCGTTGCATAAGTTGAGGTTGCGACTAAAAAACCGATAAGCAGCATTCCGCCACATATTGCAATATCAAAAGCCCGGCTGCAATTAGGTATGTGACGCCATTCCATAAATAAGTAAATAATAAATGTAAAATGAGACTTGATTAAAAAATATATATGTACGACGTATCAGAGCAGCGAAAACGGGAAGAACAACAAAATCGATTTCGAAAATCGCCGCAATAGAAGATTTGCAAATCCAAATGTCTCAATAACTTTTGCGTGAAGTAATCAAAAAAAAAAATAAAGCCTTGTCTCTTGTAATGTTGTTGTTGTCCCCCTGTTGTTGTTGTATTATAGAGATTAGGCAACCCAATCGTACAGCATGAGTAAATAACGCCTCTGCTTGTCTTCAAATTAGTATGTGTAAGTCTGTCTGTGAATGTATGTTTGTATATGGCTTGCTTATCACTTACGCAGTGAAATCTATTAAAGAAAATAAATTTATATCTTTATAAAATATACAAAGTTATGATTAATAACGTTTAATATATTATTAAAAATGAATAAAGAAATATCACAAAGAAATACGAGGAAGTAAGGCCAGTTCGAATGTGAAAGCGTGTTGTACATTAATGAAATAATATGCAAAAATAAATTAAAGATGATATAATAACTAAAAAACGATCAAATATTTTATAAATAATATGAAAAACCATAAAATATACAGTTAATATATATAATATATTTAATAATATATATTCATTGAATTTTACACTATGACTAGTTAGTTGCGCATATTTATAAGAAGGACAATCTCTGCAACAATCGTAGCAAATTGAATGCCAATTTACATCTAAGTTTACTTTTATTTCAAGCCAAAAACCAAGTTATAATGGTAGCTTTAAATCTTGCCAAATACACTTTCCTTCATTTATCAGAACGTAAATGAAAATTCGCTAAATCTGAAACTGAAACTGAGTCGAGTTGAGTCTCTCGCGTATGGTAACGGGAACTGCGCGCTCGCAACTGTTGCGCTCGTCTTGTTGTTGTTGTTGTTGTTATAGCGGCAAGCAAGGGCTCTTCACACGTACACATATGCTTGCACGTTTGTGTATATGTGTGTATGTGTGTGTGTGCATTTATGAGATAATACCTTGAACGTGCGTCAGTCAGGTCGTTGTCGTTTAACTGCCGCCAACGCCATCGCACAGCACATGAATCTCGCTGTTGTTGTTGTTGTTGTTCCTCTTGTTGTTGTCATGTCTGTCATTGTAGTTGTAGCTATTGTTGCTGTTGATGTTGATGTTGATGTTACTGTTATTACACTTGCACACAGTTGCCGCACGTCGCATCTTTTGCAAGTGAAATGAAAAGTGTGCAATGATTTGGAGTACCCGAAATTTGATATCACTCTTTATCATTCTTTACCATTCTTTACCATTATTCGCAACCCGCATTAGTCAGCAGCCAAAAAGCAAATGCAGTCGCAGCTGCAGCAAAGTCAACTGCGCATTTAGGCGCTCATCCACAATTAGCAACCGCAGCGCGAGTTTTCCATTTGTTTAGCACTTGCCTTAGAGCGTACAAGGCGAGCCAAAGTTCAGAACAACAAAAAACAAGGCGACCCACAACAGACAAGCCAAAAAAAGGCGAATAAAAAAAGCTAGAAATGCTCAATGCTCATTTACATGTTGCATTGCCAGTTGCGAGAGGCCTGAATGGCGCCTTTGAGTTAAGTTCTTGACTCAAGCAGACGAATTGAGTTGCTGAGTAGCTAAGCTGAGCTGAGTGGGGAAACGCAGCCAACTCACCACGCCAGCAGAGGCGCCGCCAGCGACAGCGATGTCGGCAGCGTCATTAATGAGCAGGAAATGCAATTCTTGTGCTTGTGCGGAGAGCAGGTTAAGCAGCAGCAGCGAAGCAGCGACGCTGCTGAGTTCTCAGCTGAGCTGTTAATGTGTGTTGCGTGTGTTGTTCTCCTGTTCTTGTTGTTGTTTTTGGTTAATATTTGAGCGGAATTCGATAGCGAACCTACTGTGCAGTCAATGAGACACTCGTTAAAGTGAATCATGAATGCGCCTTATATAGACACACACTCAAAGAAAGAGTATTTCCCGTTCTTGTTTGATATTATCTTTATAGTATAATCGAATTAAAATAAATAAAATATTCATTCCTCTTTCATGCAATTTTTATGAGTTTTCCTGCACGTATTTTTCTTAATATGCAATATAATATGTTAATACACAATTTATTAATAAATACCCGCATTGTTAAAGCGGGCAGAGCTCAAATGAAACCCCATAGTGTCCCCTTTCCCCACAGCCCCTGTTCACTCTCTTTAAACACCCCCAAAATATAAAAAATAAAACCTACAGCTAATTGCCATGACAGCGACGCGGCAGCGCAGCAGCTGCAATGCATTTTAACAACTACTATGCAAGAGGTGTGTGTGTGTGTGTGCGAGTGCTAGCTGTATGTATGTGTGTGGCTGCTTAATAAGCAGCTGTGTGCGTGTGCGAAATAAAAAAGCGACACAAAAAAAATGTGGTGAATACTAAATTTGAGATGCCACTGTGTGTGTCTATATATGTTTCTGTGTGTGTGATTGTGTGCCTGTGAGTGAGTATATGTGTGTGTGTGTGCGAGTCTCTCCATCTGTGTAACTTGCATTGTTCTAGCTGCGCTTTGCCTGTGTCTGTGAGCAAAAAGGCCAACGAATTTGAGTGACTTTTTTTGTACGCCAGGCCCTCAATTGTACGAACTATGCGAATGTGTGTGAGTGCGTGTGTGTGTGTGAGTGTGTTAATTGTAAGCAACATTTCTTATAGCAATTGTCAACAATGTCAGGCCATAGAGCTACGACAGCTGAGCAGCTGAGGAGCAGCAGCAGCAGCAGAGACTGGACTGAACTACTCAAGCGACTCCGACACCGGCTATTTTGGCAGCGCTGCGCGCATTGCGGCTGGCTTTTTATCAACGCGCGCTGGCGTCGCAGTCGCTGCAGTCGGCGAGAATTGCATTACATTGCACTTGACTTTGGTTCTCTCTCTCTCCCTCTCTCTCTCTCTCCACAGAGAGAGAGTGTTCTCGGCGCTCTCGCGCTCGTAATCTCTCTCTCTTGGACTCGAGCTTGATATGCAGTGTGTGTGTGTGTGTGTGTGAGTCTCTGTGTGTTTAAATGTGTGTGTGTGGCTTTACCCCGTTACTAAAGTTAGTCCTAAAGTTCTCGCGTTTGCGCGCCACTGACACTCAATGACTCAACACGCGGCTCTCTCTCCTGCTGCCGCTTCTCTCTCTCTCCTCTCTCTCTCACGCTCTCACGCTCCGGGCTGCTGCTGCTGCTTCTGCTGCTGCTGTTGCGCTCTCTCAGCATTCTAGTTGTGTGCGTTTTTTTCCATGTTGTATGTTGTTTTTTTCGCTAGCATGAATGCGCTTGTATGCAATTTTGACGTCGCCGTCGTCGTCGTCGCCGTCGTCGCCAGCGCGCTGTCTTCGTGTTGTTGTGATATAATTTTGCAGTCGGCTTCGGCAGTCGCATAAACGCAACGCATCCGATATGCAACGGAACGCATTTTCGGACGCGGCCCGAGTCGTTCCGAGGTGTAGCGTCCGACGACGATCGCGTATATCAATCGTAAAGCATTAAGCGCATTTCCCATTTTCCCCATTGTTAAATCGCTCTCAGAGCTAACCAAAAATTCAACTGAGAAACACATTTGAAGAACACTCGAGCTGCAAATCAAACAATATTTCTATATCAGTGACAACGAAACTGAAGCAACAACAACAAGTACAATCAAATTTCATTGATTCCCTGTGTCTGCATGTGTTAGTGTTCGTGTGTGTGTGTGCGCTGCAGTATCGCTTAACCGTGTCCCGTTGCCTTCCTGCCGCGTAATACAATTTAAACAGTCAGCTGTGACACATTGCGTATACGCAACGTATGCGCCCTTTGGGCAATGTACGCACTTGGCTTTCTCTACTGAGTCGACGCCCCCGCGTTGTTTGATTTTTTTCGGTTGTTCTTGACTGACAACTGACAACATTAACAACAACAACAACAACAACAGCAAGAGCAGCAACAGCAGCAACAACAATTACAATAACAATAACAAGAGGAACAATAACGAAGCTGCTCGCTTTGTGTGTGTCGGAGTGTGTGTGTGTGTGTGTGTGTGCGTTTCCACTGCGGTCGCTGGCTGCTGCAGTCGCTGCCGTCGCAGTCGTCAACGCAGTCACTGTCGCAGTCGCCATCGCCGTCGCTGCTGGCATGCAAAACGCGGAAAACGTTTTTTTCGCGCACTCGCAAAATTTTTATAGAATGCATTTTTATTTCGGTCTTTTGGTTGAATAGTTGCACACACTGTGCGGCGCTGGTGTGCGTGTGTCGCGCTACGACGAGTGTGAGTGTGTGTGTGTGACAGCCCAAAAAGCGATCCCAGTGTTTGTCTGTGTGTGTGTGCGTGTGTGCAGTGCGTGCATTGCTTCTAAATAAAAATATTATAAATATTAAAAATGGTTAAAAGGAAATCTTCAAATGTGACAAATCATTCGCACATGCTTTACCGCACAAATTCCTAATAAATACAAAAAAAATAAAAAAATAAAAAGAAAAAAATTATGATATTGAAATTCACGACTAACTCGAGAAGTGTGCAAGCTAATTAAGCAAGAGAGGAACACATAGCGAATGTGCATAAATAATTGTTTCATTTGCCAATCGAATACATCACGCACCGCATCTCATGTTCGATATCACCAGCGAAAGCGAAGCGCAAAAAATTAATTTGTCGTGCCGAATTTACTCAAATTAACAACGAAAACAAAACCAAAAAAAATATAGGAAAAGAATAGAAAATATTAAAGAACTGCAAATGTACTTCAGCATACAAATGAACTGTAGCAAACTTCAGCAGCAGCAGCAGCAGTAAAACAAAACAAACAAAGCAGCCGAAAAAGAAATAGAAAAAATCAAGCTGAAGTAGGAGAGAGAGAGAGTTCTGTAATAAACTGGGGTTGGGCGCCTCCACAGTGGGTGGGCGAACTTTATGTGCGGGCAAAATGTAACAAATTTTTGTCAGTTTCAATTTTCGTCAGACAGACAGACAGAGGGAAAGACGGACGGACAGATGGACAGACGGATGAGATGCTACCAACTTAACCAGTCGCTCCAGAAGCAGAAGCAGCAGTAGCACCAATAGCAGCGGCAGCAGCTCCCCAATCCAAGCTTGCTCTACCATGACAATGGCCAGGTCTCTCAGGGTGCTCAGGCATTTACTTTGCCGTCGGGGCTCGCAGCACAGCATAATGAACGAGAAGCAGAGCAAAAAAAACACACACACAGAAAAGAACCCAGAACAGAGAACAACAAAAAATAGTAATAAAACAAAAAAGAACTCAGTTATATGCTAGAAAAAATACTAAATTAAATAGCCAAAAAAACGAAGGAATGGAAAACAAGAAAAAAAAAACAACAGAAAAATTAACAGAAAATATAGAAAAACTGCTGGCTCCGCTCTTGGTCCGGTCAGCAGCGAATTGGCCATGCGCTGCAGCTGCGCGCAGCAATTGAAATTCCAAGCTTAACCCATGTGCGCCCCCCCTTCCCTCCTCTGCGATGCGTATCGAGACTTGCTGCAGCTGAGCAGCTGCCCGAATGGGATGCAGCGCAGCATTTGATTTTCGCATTTCCTTACCTTACCTTCCGTTCGTTAGCAGTTTTTACGTTTTCGTTTTTCTTTGCGATTTTCCCTTTCGACTTTTTTTTGGGGATTCCTTTTTTTTGGCACATCCTCTTTCGCCCAAAACTTAAATTACTATTTACAATGGCTTTCCACTTGTTTTTTTGTTTCACTCTTCCTCCTCCATCCTCCAATTCTTCTGCAATTTTTCGCTGCCCTCAACTTTTGCCTGAACCCCGACGAAGCTTGCTAATTTCATTTGGTATTTTCAGTTCAGTTTTCTGCTTTCCTTATCATCAACTGCGTTTCGTTTCTCTTTTTCTTCTCTGCGTTAAGTAAATTTGAACGAGCTGAAAAACTGAAAACTGCAAGCTTAAAATGCTAAGCCCCTTCCTCCTTCCCAATCTTATCGAGCTCATTGAAAAATCGGAACGTGCAGGCAGAGTTGAATTATGAAGTTGCAGCGAAAAGAGAGGGAGATAATGCATACAGAATATGAAACAAAAGTATAAAAACATACACAAATTAACGGGCATTTTTTGAATAGTTTAAAAATTGATTAAATGTATCTTGTAGATACAGATACTGATACAGATACTGATCGCAACTGATTGTGTGCGCACTCGCGTTCGTTTTCAACACTTTTCACACGTTTCATAGAAGCAGTGACAACGCGTTGCTCATCGCTTTCCATTTGCCATTCTAGATAAAAAACAGCAACAAGAACTGCAACTGCAAGAACAAAAACAACTGCAACAGCAACAACAGCAGCAGGAACAACAACATTTCTGTTATTAAATTTATGTTGAGTTAAATACAAAACGAAACGAATAAATAAAAGTGCAATCCATTAAAGTAAACGTTAAAACAACAAAGCAACAACAAAAACTAGCGAAATAATTAAAAAAGTAGCCGTTACTTTTGAATTATTTTAATGCTGCATTAAATATAGAAAAAGAAGTTATAGTAAAACATATCACCAAATAAAACAAATAACAACAACAACAAAAGCAACAACAAGCATAATAAAATAATTAATACAAACACAAAAAAGCAAAAAAAAACAATAACAATAACCCCTGCCGCGCTCTCTGCAAATTAAACATAAGAGAAAGAGAGTCATCAACGCAGCAACAACAACTGCAACAACAGCAAAAACAACAGCAACAAGAGCGAGAAGGGAAAAGCAGAAAAATCGTTTCATTTTCACATTGCATATTATTTACTTTGTGTGGCAGAGGAAAATACCAAACAACCGACAGCCCAAAAAATACATAACAGCAAACAGCAGCAACAACAACTAAAAACAGGAGTTGCTGCAACAACAACAACAGCAACAATAATTGCCTGCATTTTGCCTTTTGTGTGCGCAGCGAAAAAAAAGAAGAGAATTTTTATTGTACATAGGCACAACATATAAAAATTATGTATATATAAAAATTGATATATATATATACATAATATATACATGCAAGCAGCAACAGTAGCTGCCACAGCAGCCGAGACACAATTACAGCAGAACGCCCGGCAACAACAACAACAACAAAAAGAACAACTCCGGGGCAACTCGACGTTGAGTTCCGCGTGCCGCGTTGCATTGTTGTTGCTTCCATTTCTCTCCAACTCGCAACGACAGCGCGCCAACGTAGTGGCAGCATCAGCATCGACGGCGGCAGCAGCAGCAGCGGCGGCGCATCGACAGCATCAGCAACAGCAGCAGCAGCAGCAGCATCGGCATCGACATTCACATCAATTTGGCTTTTGGGCAAAAATAATTTAAGAGAAATATATGTGATGCTATGCACATCAGCAGCTATGAGTTATGTACGTATAAACGCATCCGCTAGCCATAGGCTACACATATCAACAAATCTATCTATCTATCTATCAATATATCCAAATGCCTTACATAATATATAATTTATTAATTAATTAATGCTTCAAAGCACTTGACTGAAGAACGATCTCAGCTGAGAGGGAGTGTAGCCTGCTGAATTTTGTATACAATTATTGTATATATTTTTATATACAATGTAAATACATATATAGAATAAATCTTTAGTTATTCCCATTTTTTTCTGCGAAGCCAACTGACATATCAACATATCTATCCAACTGCATAACTATATAATTCATAAATTATTTAATGCTTCGAAGCAGCACTTGACTGACGTGCGATCTTAGCTGACAGGAAGTTAGGTCTGCTGATTTTCAATATTTTATATACTTTTATATTCATATATACCATATAACGAGTTATTCCCACTTACCCTGTCGTTCCTACTGACATATCAACATGTGCACCTATCTTTCGAACTGTCTTACTATATATATTATATACTTGTATAATTGACTGGAGTGCAATCTTAGCTGAGAGGAAGTTGAGTTTGCTGAATTTAAAGTTATATATTGATATACATAATGTATCGACATACATGATACTATATATACCTTGAGTTATTTCCATTTGTTCTGTATCAACAAGGTAATCTATATAACTTCCGGCAGATACTTTTTTGCAACCCTTCAAAACGATAAACATGATTTTTCCCTTGATTACATTACCGGAATGTGAAAAATTCCCTGCTATAATATGTAGTTACAATTCTGTGTATATTCTATTTAATGTACAGTATTAATTCTATATATATATTCTCTGCCTGCTCAGCCACTTTAATCAGATCATAATCACATCTTAGCTCATTTCTATTTGCCAGAATAAGTATTCGATTGCAGTCTGTCTGAGTTTTCTCATTGATATGGCATGCATATATGGGTACTTTTATGGTATCTTTATCGTTTGGTATTATGGAATTGGCAATTTCATGAATTGGAAATTGCAATAACCTTGGTCAATTGGTTTCACTGCTGCTCGATCGCTTACCGATTTGGCTGGCGAATTTTAGCAATGCCTCACTGACATTGTCCTTCGCTGCGAATGAAAGCGTAAAAAGTGAATTGCGTAAACAGAAAGACAGACAATGAGGCATTCTATCAGATGCACATACACAGGCAGACGCGATCACAGCATATACATATATAAAGAGACAGACGCGCCTAAGGACTCGAGTGCGTTGGCCCAGCTGCAATTGCATATCAGATTGAGACACAGAGAGAGAGAGAGAGAGAGAGAGAGAGAGAGAGAGGGTAAAAGAGAGAGATAGTTAGAGAAAGAACAATTATACGTTTAGTCACTTCCATTCAGCGCGACACCTTGGCGCTATCAACTCAGTCGTGGCAGCCGCGGAAGCTTATGTGCCCAAATGACAAAGCTCGAGCGCTCTTTATCAGCGAGAGTTATCTGCCAGTAAAAGATAGTTTTAATTGACAATTATGTGCAATCTGGCCACACTCACGTACGCTTCGGATAGGGGCGTCTGTATGTGTGTGTGTGTGTGGTAGGCTCCTTATCAGGTGGTGGCCTGACGCAGCCAATTCTGACCCAAATTGCGAAAAACGACAACGACAGCAGCAGCGAAAACTCTGACAACACACAAACACACACTTACTCCGAGGCAGAGGCCACTTGCGCTCGCCTCGCTGATACGACTCGCCTTCACGACTTGCGAAATCTGAACAACAACAAAAAATTAAGCAACAAATTATTGAACAAAAAATCGTATTTATGAGGCATCGCCTTGCAACGCCTCATCGCGGTAATCTTGTAAAGAAAACATGAAAAATTACGCATATAAATTCAAGTACTCTTCTTCTTCATTATTACATACATATGTATGTATATGTATATATATGCCACTGTTCCCATTGTGTTTGCGACCAGAACAAGAGCAATGAAAACGCCCAAAGCGGAAATATTTTTCGTTTTCTTATCAGGCGCAAAAAATTGATATTTTTTGTTTTTTATTTCTCGTTCTCTTGTTGTTGCTTAAATTTTCGACACGAACGAAAATTTTGTTTTGCGATCACATATAACAATATGTATGTATATACTATATATATTTACTATTATATATGTGTACATATTCTATAAATCTGCTGCAGCTGCAGCTCGAGCGATCGAGCTTGCACTATCGTTCGACTCGACGCGCATAGTTCAAATTATCGCAATTTCATTTTGTATTATATATATATATTTATATATATACATGTATTTCTATACTGGTCACATAGAATATAATATTTCCACAAAACTTGCTGCTGCTGATAAGAGCACACACACAAAGAAATTCTCGCAATATTTACAATATGTCGTAAATATAATGACTTCTATATAGTTAATTTATTGCGAAACTCTGACCAACTAATTTGATTACAAGAACTGAAAATAAAATGTTGAGCGGAACTTGAAAATGTCCTGTAGAAATAAAGAAAATAAATGAAATTAAACTTCTATAATTAGAAACAGAATCTAGAATAATTTCTTATTATATTTTTTGAGAAAATTTACTTATTTATTTCACTGGAAGAAAGAATAAGCACGAAAGCTACATTTGACTATGCTCGACTGTGATATACCCACTACCAACCTGACCAAAACGTTTTTTTTAATATTTAACTTTTATTTTATGTTGCATACAAATTTACTATGTTTATTTCCCGCAGCCAAATTTGTAGAAATTATTTTACTGTTGATAGTTATTGTGTTTAAAAAAAAAAAATAGTTCTGCTTAGAATTCGCTTAGAATTCGAATTAATAGACTTTCGTGGGCGGAAAGGGAAGTGGTCACATTTCAAAACAAACTTAATCTGCATGCTATAATAACACATATTGACACCAAATTTGAGAGCTCTAGAAATTATAGTCTCTGAGATTTAAATAAAATACTATATTCTTTACTTGAAGAAATGAAAATATAATGTTGGGTCTTACAAATACAAACCCGATAATACCTCTACTCAATTTCAAAATCTTGTTCTATTTCTCATTAAATTGACTGGGTAAAGTACTTTTGTTTACTAATTACTCTTCGGTCACAATAATAATTCCAAAAAAGAAATCACAGAAGACGCAAACAAAAACAAAAAATGACTCAAAACTCGATGATGATGATGATGATGATGGGATGATTAATAATAACTCGTATTATTTTTTGATATTGCCTGGGGTCTGTTCCGAATTTTGTGCACACATGAAAACTGAACTGAACAATCGTTCGACGGTTTGAATTCGGACTAATAAAATGGATTAAGGTGGCACTTTAACAATAACAAAATTACGCACATTACTACACTTAAATTATCAAAAATTCCAATGAATTGCCCGCTTTTGTCGAATTTGGAACATCGATAGCATCGACAGCGACGCATAATATCGGCCAGCATAAGTATTATATTTTTGTTTATTTATAGTATATGTATAAATGTATTTATGTGATTTTTTTCGGGGTTCATGTACCACAAATCACTTGACGCAGCCAGAGTCCATTTGATTTCATCCGGGATCGGCAGTACACACGTTCTCGCAATCGAGTTGAGTTCGGTTTTGTGTGTGTCTTTGATATATTTTTGAAACCCAATTCGATGCCCAAATCGGAAACAAATGTGTAAATAGTGGACGATCAAATGCGCAGCAGCAAGCAGCTGTTTTGCGATCGACCATTGGAGCATTATCTATTCGGCTCGGCTCGTATTCCCATTTGGGCAAAGAAAACACACACTCACAAACACACACGCAGTTATAAGTGGCGTGCATGATGCATTATGAACAAACTAAAACAACAACGTGACAAATGTGCGAACACTAAATACATTTTATACACAAAACAAAATTTGCTGCAGCAGCAGCAACAGCAACGAGGCAAACTGCTGACTGGGCCCAAACATACGTTCCGTTGCCAATACGCTGGCGCAGCCGCTGACGTCGCTGTTGCTGGCACTGGCACTGGCACTGGCCACACACAACGTAAGTAAATGCTGCGTAATTAGCTGCAAGCCACAGACGTGGACAGACATTTAATGCCAGCAATTGTATATGGGGACGAAACATCAATGTCTTGGCCACTTGCTCGTTGCCGGCTCTCGACTTCTGGTTGCTATAAGTTGGCAATCGCTTGCCAATCATTGGGCTACCAAACATTTTACAAACGGAAACAGCTGTCTCTGCTGCGGCATGCAGATCTATCCTCCAGATATTGCTAGGATAAGGGTAGAGCTAGCCAGGCAGGCAGGCAGGCAGGCAGGCGGTAGAGGGGATACTCAAAGGGGGCACTTGGCTAAAAGTTCCAACGTCAGGCAACTGCCAAAAGGAAGCTGCTACCAAACACTCTGCACTCCATGCTCAAAATGCAGCCGGCTGCGCCCGCTGCTACAGTTCTAGCCATAAACTAAGCAACAACAACAGCAACAGCAACAACAACAACACTAGCAAAATTGTAACAACTGACTTGGGCTATGCAAAAAACTTGGCTAACGACTTTTTTCCGTTGGCGCTCTTGACTTTTGCATTGAAAATCGTGCAATTCACCTGCTGCTGCTGGTGCTGGTGCCTGCCTGCTGCCTGGCAGTAACTACAAGAGCACCAGTAACAGCAACAGCAGCAGCAGCAACAACAACAACAATGACGATAAATGCATCTGCATCTCAGTCGTCGTCGTCGTCGTCGTCGTTGTTGGTTGCATGTTAATGTTACAGCTGCACTTGCACTTGCAGCAAATGCCGCGTCGCCATCGTCATGAATGACGCGGCTTAGACCTATTCCCCCTCTGCCTTGTCCATCTTCCTGCTTTGCCTCCTCTTCGCTCACCTTCCCCCCGCACTTACCTACATTGCAAGCTCTTCCCTTCTCTGCATCCAAATGCAATTATTTTTCTAGGCTGCGGCTGCAAATTGCACGCCTGCATCTCGCTCTGTCTCTCTTTCTCAGTCTGTCTGTCTATCTCAATGTGTGTGTGTGTGTGCGTGTGTACTGCTGCTTCTTGGCTGCCTTTTTGTTGATTTTACAAGGTGTGGAATGACTTTGGTAGCGCCTGCTGCCGTCGCTGCTGCTGCTGCATCGACCAAGTTTATGCCGCGTTTGTGGCTTCATTTTGGCTAAGCACGGTCCAAGTCAAAGCAAAAGCAGCAGAAAATGTTGTTGTTGCTGTTGCTTGTTGTGTTGCTGTTGCTGTTGCTAGTGTTGCTCTTGTTGCTGTTGCCGCTGCTGCTCGTTGCACGTTTATGATCGCGTTTTAATGTAATTGTTGTTGTATTACAGCAAATTTGTGCTCTCTAGCTGTTCTTGCTGCTGCTGCTGCTGCTGCTGCTGGTTAGCTACTTAACCGTTTGTAATTTGCTATTCACGTTGTCGGCTCAAAGTGGCGATTTGCCGTTTGTTGTTGACGCTGATCAATTTGTTAGCCGTTTTTGTGTCGTGTGCCAAGCGATTGATAAGCCTTGGCAGCAGCTTCCAAGTTGGGCACAGCGCAAAAACAAGTAGCCAAGTGCCAATTTGAGGATATAAAAAAGTGGGCGAAAATAGTAGAAAATGCTTAGGAGGATCGGGGGCCCTCAAGCGATGTGGCTGCTGCTGCTGCTTCGAAACGCACTCGGCGCAAATTATCGTTGCAATTTGAGGTGGCACAGTTAGCCGCAATTCTAGCTAATTAACGGCTAGTGGCGCACAGTCAGCGCCGACGGCCGGTTGACGCCCACTAATGCTGAGTTTACGAGGAGCAGCACTAGCAGCTAGTGAGGGAGGTGGCAGAGATGCAAGAGAAAGGGGAGTAGAGGATGCGCGATGAATTACTCGAGTGACTTAATGGACAACTAAGCTGACTAAGCTGACTGACCAACTGACTACACGATTGATTGACCAACTGACTGTCTGATTGACTGCATGATTGACTGACTGCTTGATTGACTGATTGACTGATTGACTGACTGACTGACTGACTGACTGACTGACTGACTGACTGACTGACTGACTGACTGACTGACTGACTGACATGACTGACTGACTACTGACGTGACTGACTGACTGACTCGTACTAGTTAAATGGCGACTACTGGATGAACGACTGAAATGACAGTGCCGTTTGGTGGGGGTAGGGAACCCTGTTGTTTAACTGTTACGTAACCACAAGAAGCGAAGAACCGGACCACACCTTAATAATTACTTAAAAGGAAAATAATTTACGAAATTGCATTCATAGTTCAGCTCGCTGCTGCAACAAAAGCCAAACAACAATGCCAACAGAACAGAAATAATAAAACAAACGACCAAGGAAAAATTTGTGCGAAAATAGCAGAGATAGAGTGAGAGAGGGAGGGGAAGAGTGGGAGCAGGATAAAGAATGGGAGCAAGCTGGATAGCGCGCGCGAAAAAGAACGCTTCGAAACGCAGCGCGTGGCCATTTTGTGTGGCAAGTAAACGTTGCAAGGCGTCGCGGGGGCATATTGAGTTTCCCGCGGCGCATTGGTAAACATTTGCGGCAGCTGACGACCTGTGGCTTGTTCGCTGTAGCGTGTACGCAGTGTACTCTCTAGCAGACCCTGCCCCGTGGCGCCACCACACGCTGCATTGTCATATTTTGCACTAAGCTGACTTGAATGATAAGCTCAGGCGACGTTTGGGGCGTCTCAATAACTCTAATTGCACTGGCGCTTATCAAATGCCGCGCATTGTTTAATTACAGCAATTGCCACTCGCCTGCCGCTGCCACGGACAGCACATTCCACGCGCAACGCATACGGGACGTATGAGTAATGTGCGAGGCACTTGCAATGAAAATTGTCATTGTGGATGTGCAAAGGTAGACTTGGCCCAAACTTATACACCTAACCTCTCCCCTGAACTTACCCCCCACTTATCCTCTCCTCTAGTCCACCCCCCTCCTCTCTCCCACCCCCTCTCTCTATTAATCCTGTCCGTTGCCCGTCAATTCCGTTCGATCTCAAACCGCTTTGTGCATTCGCAGTCGCCTAGAATAAATGTGCTAAACAAACGCAAATGAATTTGCACTTCAGATGCAAACAGAAAGCGACAACAACAATAGCAAAAAGAGATAAAACAGAAATATTAAAAACATTCCAGAACTTGCAAAAATTTGAGTCTGCCATTGCGAATACTATTATGAATATTGTGAAAATAATAATAATAAATATTTCATATACTTATAAAGCAATTTCGCTGGCAAAAAAACAGATCTGGCAAGTAGAGTTTAGTGTAGTGCGGCAACATCTGTTGCAAGTTATCGAACAAAACTTTTCATATTCAAAGTTTTCTCTCTTTGTCTAGGTGTGTGTGTGTGTCTCGGGGTACTTATAAAGCGCATTATGTTTCGAATAACAAGAGTCTTACGACAGTGAGCTGGCAGACATATTTATTTACACACCTCTCTTCTCCAATATCCTGTCTCAGTCTCCTTCTTCATCCTTGCGCCTTGCCTATTTATTTTCAATTGCATTTTGCTAATGGTGAGGAAAATGCCAGTCAGCCTCAGTCCCAGCCATAACTAGCGGCCAGACATGAAGCACACATACACAAGCACACACACATACACTATGTATATACTATATATATACGTATATATTGCTCTGACCAGGCAAGTGTGGAGCAGACTTGCTGTAACCTTCGGCTTCCTGGCAACAGGAGGATGGCCATAGCAGGCTTGCACCTGATAAGGGGGCATGATAAAAGTAAATATGAGAAATTGTAGCTTATTTTATGTTATTTGCCATTTCGATTGTCTGGCAAAGAAAGCCAGTCGTGAAAGAGGAAGGGAAGGGGAGAGGTAGACGCGTGCATTCAATTGGCAGCTGTGTGTGTCTATCTTTTGTGCAAGGTTACATCTCAATCGGTTCCTTATTATATACGAAAGCCGATGGCGATTCTCGATAACTCGATTAAAACTCACGTAGCGAGTGCGCCGCGTCGCATTTGCATAATTTAAATTTGCAAATTTGAAAAACGCCAAGCCAAAGCCAAAGCCAAAGCCTGAAAAAGTGCATGCCAAATAAATTAAAATATTTTATAAAGACAGCAACATCAACAAGAACAAAAGCGCGGGAGCGGCATTAGCAACAACAACAATAACTCACGTCTGTCTAAGCGCCTGCGACAGCAGCAGCGACGTCGGCAGAGAGATCTCAGCTTCGTTACATTGTTTGTGTTATGGTGCGCCGCGACCGTCGCCTTGCCATACACACAGACAAGCAGAGAAACACACACACACACACACACACACAAATACATAGAAGAACCATGAACTGGAAAACCTTGAAAACTCAACTGCAATTTATATGCGCTGCGATTTTTATTGTCTGTCGACGCGTTTCGCTCTTGCGCTGTATCCGAAAGATACTTTTATATTTTTGGTTGACAAAATGTTGAAGATGGAAGCGCAGCATGCAGAGGGAGCAGGGAGGATGGGAGGGGGAGAAAGGCAACACAGGTAGCGCGCTTTGCTAATGTATTGCAAATTAATTGCATTTAAAAACGCGTCGACATACGCCAATTTGCACAAAACATGCACAACCCTGGCCAGGTATAGAAATAATTGCACTGCATAATGGACAAGTGAATTTCATTATCTCTCTCCCCTCCCTTCCCCTCCCTATCTATCTTTCTCTGACAATCTGCTCGCATCTTTCCTGTTTTAGCTGTTTATGCTTTGCGCTTCTTTTGCCTCTTTCTACTTCTTAGTTTTTCTTTTGTCTGCTTTGTGCTGCTGCTTTTTGCGGCACACTCGCATGTAATTATATTACAGAGGCCTATTTAGAGAGAGAGAGAGAGAGAGAGAGAGGCAGCTACCCCAACGGGCCACGCATGTCCCAACCGCATTATTGCAATTTCTTTCATTTTCCATTTGTTTTTTCTCTCCCCTCTCCACCCCTTTCATACTGTCTTTGTTCTTAGGGCTGGGGTTAGGACCAAGCCCTGCAATTGTTTAATGGGGAATTTGATTTGGTTAAGTGCGTTCTATGGCGTTCTCTGCCTATGGCATTAGTGCATATATCGGTTATAAACTGAATTATGAGTGCCTAAGTGGGCCTAAGTGCGCCTCCATTTTGTTTTGCCTTCGACTTTGAGATATTATGTTTATTTTACTGTTTATTTCTTTCGTTTCTTTGTTTTCCTTCTCTCTGCTGCTGCTGCTTTTTATTAATTAGGCATTTAGCTTTGACACAAGACCAGCGCGTAATGCGGTTTACTAATTGATTAGAGCGCACTACGAAATTGCATTGGCCTAAGCAGTCGCGCTGCTCAAGGCCTGCGTCGCAGTCGCCGTTGACGTTGCCACTCGGCGTCAAATGTCACGGCGCCCCCTGTGTGTGAGACAGTTGTCGATGTGGGCGACGTTTGGCGGCACCAAATTTGGCATAACTAAATTTACAACAAATTGCAACAATAAATAAAATACAGCACAAAGCACGCCTTAGTTTAGTCAACAACAACAACTAAAACAACAACAGCTTCGGCAGCGGCAGCGACGACTTTGCCCGTCGAAGTGCAACACAATTAACACCCCGAAATGCATACGGGGTTTTGTTTTTCATTTTTTCGTTAACAGTAAAATTTGTTTGTTTAGCGAATTTTGCCACAGACATTAGACATAGCTGCAAACACACACACACTTACACACACATAGAGAGTTACTGTTGTACACACAGAGGCTTGTTAATGAAAATAAGCAACAAAGCCAATCGGTCACAGGGGAGAGAGAGAGAGAGAGAGAGACAGTGAGGGAGAGGGAGACATGCAAATGCGCAAGCAGCTCAAAAAAATGAGACAAAAACTGAAACAAGTTTTGCAAAAAGAATTCGAGAATTTTCAGCATATACGAAAATGCGCATAATACACTGAATAAGTAGAAACGTCAATAAGCAACGAAAAGCGAACACGAATCACGAAGCACAGAGGCAGAGGCGGCAGACCCAACGGAGCTTACTAAACGTACAAACAAACAAGGCAAGAAAAGAAAGAGGAAGAGTGATAAGATGGGAGGGAGAGGAGAGAAAAAACTGCAGCGGCGGTTTAGTGAAAAGCTGTCAAAAGACAGGCGCATGTGTAATCAAATATGCGAAATACGTGAAACATAGAAAATCATGTACGAGAGTAGATGAGATGAGCAAGAGTGATACAGATTGAGGTCTCCCTCTGTCTCTTCCTCTGCCTATCGGGGTCAGAGCTTCAAGACTTGTGCTTTAATGGGGTAGGACGGAAAAAGGAAAAACGGGAAAATGAGCAAAAATTAATTTACCAACGCATCGAATTCTGGTTTAATTATTTTTAATTGGTGAAATGAGATAGAATGAAATGTTATCGAATTGCAGCTGTATTTTGATTTCGATTTAAACTAGAAACCAAATTTATCTATTATATAATTGCACTCTCTGTCCCGACCTTGTCCGTGTCTGTATTGTAAAGGGTTTTCTTCACAAATAGTTGGGTTTTTCTGCGGGTAAATCTAAAGTGCACTTCAGCTTTAATACAATACATACTGTATTTATGTAAAATTTATTGAAATATTAAGTGATTATTTATTGGTAATAGTTAACGAGCATAGTTTTGCGCCAAACGCCAGGGGGGGGGGGGCCCCCCCCCCCCCCCCCCGGGCCGGCCCTATTCTCCTTTTCAACAGCTTCTAAACGACTTCCTTCAACGACTAATCTGCGACTGTCAAGTTCAACTCCTAACATCGACTTCAGCTTAACGACTGACTTGCTCGATTGTTCTTGTCAACTGCAACCTGATCCTATCGATAGTTTCCAGTAGCATCATTGTTTACATTTATAGTTCGAATTAGTTGAACTGCAGTGCTAATATGATTCGAGAAGAGTACAGATTCATTATCTAACTTGAGTTTGATTCGATATTTATAAATTTTTATGTTCATGTTAGAGATGGGTAATTAGAGTACTGGAATATATTATAGATCCCATTTAAACCAATCAATCGATTATTTACTAATTTGAGTACCAACTTTCCAGCGATCTTTAAGTGTAACCAAGTTTGTGCATACCAAAAAGAGCCTAAATTATTACATTACTCCCAGATTGATGATACATTAAATTTCTGTACTAGTAGTAACACCTCACACACTCAATTGACTTTAATGCATGCCTTAGTTCGCACACACTCACACACACATACAGACACTTACACACGCAGCTTTAACTGTAATATTAGATTACACTTGATACGCTTTGCACGGCATTCGTTAATTTCGTACTCTTTAATGCGTCTGCTCTTCTCTCTCTGTCTCTCTATTTCTAATTCTCATTCTCTACATTTGATTTGGATTTCTATTCTACCTTCTGCGTTAGGGGTTCAAGATCAGAAAGCAAGTCGAATTGTGATTCAACCAAATTGGAATTGGACTTACTCGTTGTCTGGGAAATATTCATATTCATGAATACTACAAACTATGATCGAAAGAGAACGGGGAAATTACGGTGATGGTATAGCAAACCCCAAACGATTATTGATAGTTTTCTTTTGAAACTTTGTTTGCATAGCAGCCCAGCCCGGCGGCCTAGCAAAATCGATATATGTTTAATTATAATAATTGCAATTGTAGATAATTTGTTTTGTTTGCAAGCAGTCCGATAATTGCCTCAGTTGATGCACTTTGAGCGAAATTAAATATTTAAATGCACCCATATGAAGTAAACAGTTCCAGGAAAATATAACCCATGGCGAAAGAAAAAAAATAAATCAGTTTATATTATTGATTCCCATTGAGTGAGTTGGCAAAGAACAATTTCTTTGTCTTTAGTACTTTAGATTGTCTATCGAAAACTATCGAAACACTTTAGACTTTGTCAACTTTGTTTGAATAGAAACCTGATTGCAATAAAAAGCGCATAGAAACATATTGTAAACTATTATAATAAACTGATTTACTTCCACTTTTTCGAGAACTTTCTCACTCCCAACTAATCGGCAAAATTAACAGCAATTGAAATTTGAATAAACGTATACGTAATTATTATTTGTGCGATTCGGAAAAGTAAATAAATGAAATAGTTAGCTGGAAATTTATAAGTCGTCTGGCGACACATTGCCAAGCCTAGACCCCGCACCCACCGCACCCCGAACACACCCAGGCCACGCCTGCGCCAAGTAGCTAACCAGCCACCTCTCCCTCCCCCCGCGTGCCATCCACCCTTCCTTAGCAGTCGTGCATCGCTTGACGTTTGCGGAATTAAGCGCTGAAATTGTAACCAAATATGGCACAACAAGTTCAATTCTAATTTTAATTCTAACTTACCGAGACGTTTTGTGGAACTGTCCGGTTTTTTTATTTCTTGATAGAATTCTTTGCATTTCGTATCAATTGATTCAAGGTTAGTTTTGTGTGTGGCAGCGTTTTGATTTGATTTGTCTTCCATTTCATTCCGTTTTGTTTCGTATTCTTTTTCTGTTTTGTGTTTCAGGTTTTTTTCGTGCATTTGCTGTGGGCTGTTTACACAATTATTCCATATTCACGTATAGAAATCGTGCGCTTTCGGTAGAAGTGCCAAGAAATGCATTCTTAAGTAATTGAAAATTAACGCGACAAACTCGAAACGAATGTAGAGAGACACTGACTGAGAGAGAGAGACAGAGAAACAGAGAGAAATTCGAGCAAAATGCACATGAAAAACATTATACTATATATGTAGATAGATTAATATCATGCATCACGCATGGCAAAAAAACAGTTCAGGGACGGAAAACGTTTTTCATCGAGAGCAAACTTTGAGATCATAATAACGATCGACAGTTTTTCGATTTTGCGGTTGCCTTTATAAAATGAAATACACATAGAAAAAAAAGTGATAACATATAAAAGTAGAGAACAATAAAAAGTAATAAATAATTACATTAATTTAGAGTATTTAAAAAAAGTTGCATACTGAATTAAATATATATTTAATATGCTTTAAGTATACCTTTCCTGGCGGCATGCTATGGAGCTTACTAATCTTCTGGCTAGGCGAAAAACAAGTTTGTTCTCTAGAATGGGTTTTTGACTCTTTGTTGGCTACCGATGTGGCCATCACACTGAGTACTATGTCCTAGCTGTCCAGCCTTGCAGCTTTTACGCAGATCACTAACTGCTCGACGAAAGTGTGGCTCTGTTTCTTCAGGGAAGCAGAACTGATCTTGTCAAACTAGGGAGGGATTTTTCTGCTACAAAGTAAAAAATTAACCTTAGTATAAAAAAGTTAACAAAAAGTAACTATCAAATAGTTAACCAATTTAAGGCTATAATTGGTTCTGCAATTGAAATGAATTGGCCAATTCGCAGCACAGACTGCAGGACATTTGACAGGCTTCAATTGTCTCACACTTAGGGGTATCGCGCTTCCACAAATCACAGACAATCACAACAGCCGCCGCTAGTTGTCGAGGAGAGACCCTCGAAAAAAAACCCCGCGGCTCAGAGGCGCAGTAAAAAACAAAAAAGAGTGAGATATGTGTGCCTTGGCAGTTGCCTGCCGCGTCAGGATAACACACAACACACAGGACACAACACGCAGCCAGTCCGCGAGGTGTTGCTGCATTGTGGCTGTTGTATGCAAACAGGAGTAGCGAAAAAAAATCGACTGAAACCGAGATTTTTTTTACTTTTTTTGGAGTGTGTTTTATTTTTTGCGCAGGTCTTCTTCATCTCTTTTTATTTTTATTTTTATTTTGTGTTGTGCCAGCAATGCAATCAAGTGGACGATGCATTAAGCGAGAAAAAACGCAGTCGACTGCTGCTGCTGTTGCGGCTGCTGCTTGTTTGCAAGTCGCGCCTGGAGGAGTGCAACGCGCCTGGCAGGCAGGCAGACTGAGGGACAGATAGACGCGCAGACAGACTTGCAGTGTGGTCCATGACGGGGCTGGCCTAAAAGGATTAAGGCGATCTGTTCGCAATCCGCACAATTATCCTTTCATTGGATTGGGGTCTACAGTTGCCGCTGTCGCTGTCGCCGTTCGCAAGCGCGGGCGTTCGCGTTGGGCGTTGACTGAAGCAATTAGTTGCATCACTCAACACTTTTTTCTGCTGTTGCTTTTTGGCCAGTTGACTTTTGGTTACATACGGCAAGGTGGTGTCTACGCCCTCCACCTCCCAGCCCACCCCATCATCAGTTCGGCAGTTTGCTTTTGTTGTGCGCATTGTACACGTTGCGTATACGTAACGCTTGCTCTGCACTCATATGGCAATCATTTTTACGAAGTTTCTGTTTTTGTGCGCACAGTGTGTTTCCTTTTTCTGGGCACAGCACACACAGGAAGAAGAGATGAAGGGTGGGGAATGAGGAGGATGCTCTACAATGGCAGCTACGTGTCCGTTTGAAGTGCACACTTAAGTGGCCCTAATTGGTTTCACACTCGCCCATCATCATCAAGTGGAGCCGCTGCCACTGCCGCTGCTGGTGATGTTGCTGCCAGTTTTGGTTAACTCGCTTGCCCTGTTTAGGTTGCAGTTGGGCTGTCAAAAACAAGACTCCTGTTAACTGCCAGTCAACTAACCAGAATTGCTGGCTGCCTGCCTGCCTGCCTTGTCTTCCGTCCGGTCTGTCCCACTGTGGCTGCAGCTTCATTCATTCACTGACGACGGTCCCATTTATGTTCGTGTCGAGTGTGCCAGACGACGATGCCGACAACAGCAGGACCAACTCCTGCCTTAGAGTAGCATATAGAGGGATGGAGGGACTGAGGGGGAGGCCAGCAAATTTAAATGCGCTCTGATGAAAATAGTTTGCTGCCACTTGTTGGCTGCGCTGCCAGCATTTAAATTGAAATACCAGCTGCTACTGCTGCTGCTGCGGATGATGTTGCTGTTCTTGTTGTTGTTGCTCCAGGTTGTTGTCGATGTAGTTGTTGTTGCTGTTGTTGTTGTTGCAATGTCATCATTTGCTCGTTTTTCGTGCCATTTGCCGTTTAGTGGCTGCCCCGTCGACTAAGCCAAAAACCCATTCATTGTAAATTCAACTAAATCCATGAATAAAATTTTGATGCCGCCAGCATCCTCTGCTGTCCCACTGTCCGTCTGTCTGCCTTTCCCACAGTTTGTCTGTCTGTCTGTCTGGCACTTTGTTTGCATGTTAGCCCCGGTCGGGCTGCTCATCTGTTGCCACGCTTCGTTTTATTGCGCCTCGTTGTGCAGTTAACAATCGTTCGCAACTTCGGCTATCGCTAGCCCACTCGCACTTGCATCGCTCTCCCTCTCTCTCGCTCACTCTGTCGGTCTCTTACTGTGTGCAGCTAAATTGAATTTGCCAATTCAATGAATGAATGAGCTCATGAATTGGTCTAGCTTTTGTTTAGTTATTTAGCTGCTCGGCTGCTGTGACGAGCTTTTATGTTGCATACTTTCGGGCGGCTGTTGCATGCAGCTTCACTTTTTACTACACAACTACGCATAGAAAATAGAGAGTGCTCACACACACACACACATACACATACAGTTTAGTGTGTAACCGCCTGTTGCAGCAGCCCGTTTTAATGTCCCGCTGTGTAGTCGCGCCTCGACGTGCTGCGAGTTTTGTCTTTTATTTTGGTCTCTGCTCTTGGCAATTGTATAGCCTCGCTCTGCACCCTCTCTCTATCTACCCTCCCCTCATTCTCATGTTGTTTCGCTTTTTATTGCTGTGCTGCTGCAGTTTGTGTTTGTGCGGAAATTGCATTTCTCTGCATTTTACATTTCAATAAATTTCCCCAGCTGCGCTGCTGCCTTTTATGCTGGTATTTTGGCATGACTTTATTTATATTAAAAACTTCTCGTCTCGTCGTTTCGTTACTTTTTTTCTCTTCACGTTTTCTTTCTTTTCTGCCATTTGGTCTATGGGAAATTTATTTGGCTGCCTCGTTGTCGTCTCCGGTTTACGGTGTCGTTGTTAAATTGGGCACTCCGGAAAATGTGATGATGATATTAGATAAGGTTGGAGGCAGGCGTTTTATTGTGTGCAGGAGTAGTAAATAAATTAAATATCCGGTGACATCTTTGCTGCTTCATTCCACTGAATTTGCAGAGGTTGTCTAGGTTTTTCAAGAAGGAGCTGTGCTCTATATGAAATGAAAACTGCTGATGCTTAAAAAAGGGTTTTTATTGCAGTTATAATGATATTTAAATAGCTAATTTAGTAAATATCTATTTAGTTCTGAGTAAAAGTTGTTCGAAACACTTTAATAATATAACTAAATATTAAATATACAGCAACAATAACACTAATAAGCTCTCCATTAGGCCTATCTATCGCCATAATTACCTTTGTTAATTGGGCAAGCTATCAAGAGTATTTAGATAGAGATAGCCAACCAAATAACTTAGATACTTTTGATCAATGTTTCTAGTACAGGTTTTACTCTTCTTGGGGTCTGTAAGTTCATTCTTAATATATATAAAATATACTTAAATATTTAGCTAATCTATCAATTGAAATTTTTAAATCTCACTAAACTTATAAAAAGTACTGCAATTATTTATCAAGAAGTTATCAATCTATCATGCCAAGATAATGCCTCTTCACTATGTACTATAGTTTTAATTAATCATATAATTTTGCGGGCAACATTAAATTAATAGTTTATCAATTTTGCAGCTCTTTAGCAACTCTAAGCCAAGCTATCTGAATTGTCTGACATTCTGATGGGATAACTACCAAAGTGTTGAGAATTTTCGCAGGCTAATTGTATATCAATCATCAATCATCGAACTTGCACACACTTGCAATTACCTACAAAGCACACTCATACACTCACACAAATACATCAATTACAATTCAAGTTAGTTAAATAGAGCTACCTTCCTTCGCGTCTGCCGTCGGAGTTAAAATTGGTGGCAATTTCGGGTAATTTCCTTTGGCAAACGACTCGAATCGAGAAGTGAAACCCACCAATTGCAGCGCAGTCGTTTTGGAGTGCGAAGCAAACATGCAATCAAATGCAATCGAACAACAAGAAGAGCAAAAAAAAACACACTGCACAAATTTGGCCGAAAAACGGCTGGCCAACCAATCAAATTGCATGCAGGCCCAAAAGTGCATGCGAAAGCGCATTAGAGCGAGACAACAATAGCACCGAAACGACGACGACGAGCGAAAGACTCCCACACCGAAAATAACAGCAGCAGCAACAACAACAATAACAATAACAACACCAGCAACAACAACAACAAGACGAACATGTCAGCCGAGCCGATGCAAGACGAGGCAAGGCCCGAGCAGGGCAATCGAATCTATTCGCTGCTTCTAATTTTCCATTTACCCACAGTGCGATGACGCTGACGCCGACGACGCTGACGACGATAACGACAATTTCTGTGCCAAAGTGACACACAAAAAGCGGATAGTGTGCGTGTGTGTGAATTGATGTTGTCAGTATGTAAATTGCCAGGTTTCTTCTAGTTTTTTTATTTTTGGGGTAGGTTGTGTGTTTAGTTTTGCACTGGCAAAAGGGTTGCTAAATGCATAAAGGGGAAGGTAGGGTTGACACTGCTTGGATGTGCATCCCAGCAGTGTGTGGGGCGTGGCCGGGGAGAGGGGGCACGACGAGGCAAGGGCTGCGTGTGTGGCTTTGCTGCGTATGTCCTTGCTCGTTTTGTGCAATTCATTTACATTTCAGCGCTGCCGCTTTGCATTGCAATGCGAGTGAGCTGGACAATTCGGGCGAAAGCGTTTTAAATCGACACACGCACGCACACACACACACCAGCAGGCTTGTTAGGCATGCCTCTACACACACACACACTGACATGTCGCATGTCCTTTTCATTGCACACAACATTTAACAAGCCCCTAAAAAACGCACTGCGAGGCCGCAGTGCGCGACGTGTTTGCAGTCTTTGGTTTTCAGTTTTCCGAGTTGCGACTTCACGTTGCCGGCGCTGCTGCCTTTCAACCGTTGTTCTTCTGTTGTTGTTCTTCTTGCTTTTGTTGTTGTTGTTGTTGTTGTTGTTGTTGTGTTTCTGGGCTCTTTTAGTTATTTTAACGGAACTCATTTCTTTGCTTCACTTTTGGCTTTTGAAACTTGCTCGTTTTTTTTATGCGACCCCTTCGCGCTCACTCTCTGTCTCGCTTCCTCTCGCTCTATCTTTTTCTCTCTCTTCCTTTCTCTCTGGCTCTCTGCCTCTAACCAATTTGTTGTTGTGGCAGGACATTTGACGCCAGGCGACCACAGTGCAACAACAACAGCAGAGGCAGCAAGCAGCGAACATTAAAAGCTACAAGAGTGTCCTTTAACTAACTAACTGGCGTCGCCACTACAGCCCACCACCTACCTCTTTGCCTTTACCCTTATTTTCACCCACGTGTTAGCCACTATCCCTTCTCCCCCCTCCCTACCCGTCTCTGCCCATTGTCAACGAGCCAAAGTAGTCGCAAGTACGTTGACATTCGACATAACTCAAAATGCGATGGCGTGTGTTAAACCGAATAGTAGCAACAACAACAACAGTATCGGGAACAACAACAACAACAGAAAGTACAGCAACAACAATGCATTAGAAACTACAGCTAATGCCAGACTAACGGTTTATTTTTAGTAGTTCCCCACAATGTGCACCAAAATATTTTCATGCATTTCAATAAACATTGTTAGATTATCATGTTTCAAAGGTGCAAGACTATGAGTGCAGTGTAGTATGCTATGCGACTGACTGTTACCCTGTAATGACAATCATACACACTTGATTTATACTTTCTGCATTTGTTTAGTCTTCTTATTGATCTAGCAACAATATTTTTAATAGAAAATATCAATTCAATAGAAAACAAAAGTAGATAATTATAATATGTAATGATACAAATAGGAAAAATATAGATTTGAAACTAGTAAGGTATGTTATCACTTCCTCAAGATTACACTTTACTAAAGTGTTAATGCATAGTTTACTACAAATAACAATTAAAAGAATAAGAAAACTGATAGACCTATACTGTAATCGTTTAAGAACATCTATTGAATATTTTCTAATAGAATACTAAATCATAGTTACATAATAGTAGGTAAATTCTCACAAAAAGTACACTTTTGATGTGAATTTGAATAATTAACTAAAAAAGAAGATATCTAGAACTATAAAGAAATTTTCAATATGGATAAGTTTAGTTTCATAAATAATTGGCTAAAATGATTAACTAACTTTTACAAAATGATGATTAATCTGTCCGGATTTCTACTTGCTAATAACTATGTACGTCAGTTAAGCCAATTGAAATTATTAATAATATTATTATCATTATTAAATCAAATTTAAATTAGCTCTACAGAGAATGAACCAAATTGTATATTTATATTCAAAGCTGACCTTAAAAATGATATAAAACGAGAGCAACAGTCGCGCAAAACGCGACAGTGGGATACCCTTCGACCTATGTTCCCGTGTAGTTTAATTTGTTAATTTCATACATACATATATGCATATACACATGCTTTGAAATTAATCTCGCCCGCCTCCCTTGTTAGCTGACAGAAGCACTTGGTTTCATGCTCATACTTTCTTAAATAACTTCTGTGTTTATTGTCTGATCGGATTGTAATTTGGATACTACGTAGATATTTAATTCAGCTTAGTATATGATAAAGTCAGAAAGTTATATCTTTTATAAAGCGCTTACGAATTGAGTTCAAAAATTAAATTATTGATTTGTGGGGGCGGTGGGCGTGGCACCTAACATTTGAAATAAACTTGATCTGCTTGTAGTACACAGGAGTCTTCCTGCCAAATTTGGTAACTCTAGCTTTTATAATAGCTGAGACCTGTGCGTTCACACAGACGGACAGACGCACAGACGGACAGACAGACAGACATGGCTCAATCGACTCGGCTTGTGATCCTGAGCAAGAATATATATACTTTATGGGGTCTCCCACGCCTCCTTCTGCCTGTTACATACATTTGCACAAAGTTAGTATACCCTTTTTTGACCATTTTCAATGGTCGAAGGGTATAATGAGTATGAAAATCAATTCTCAAACCATTTCTCAGTAAAGTTTGTGTAAAAAACTAGATTTACTTGGTATTTCATACGAATGTTAGTATTTGCTGGTCTCTACATGGTATACTGTGTCGAGGGCGCCGGCCCCGCACTACACACCCACCACAATTATTTGTCTACCATGGATGTCTGCCTGAGGCGTGCCATGGCAGCCGCAGCAGATGCTACGCAAGCCTGCCGAAACTGAGACTGCGTCAGTCTCTCTATCTGTCTATCTGTCTATCTGTGACTGCATCACATGGTGACATTTCATTACGGCACGCACGGGCATTGCCAAACTAAAACACAGTAAAAAGAACGTTGAAAATAAACAAATTGTAAGAGAGAGGGAGAGAGAACCGAAATGAAAGCAAAGCAGCGCAAAGGCCGTAAAAAATGTCAAGTTGTCGCTGTCGACATGTCAGCGTGGTTAAAAAGTTGATGGTGGGAGGCAGCGCAACAACAAGACCCCCTCGGAAGAGGCTTGTTACCACCCGCACACACACACACACACACACACGCACACACATGCATACATTGGGCACGCTCGGGGCACGTTGCATGCCACAAGAATAATGCAAATGGCAGCAACAAGAGCCATTTTGTATCGACAGCTTTATACATAATGTACCAATATCATTACTGAAATTTGCTTATGTAACGCGTGCGAAAATGACAAGGCCCCCTCAGGTCATTCCTCTACCCTACCACCGCCTTACCTCCCTGCCCAGCTATCTCAGCTTGACCCCCGCCAGAAGAAATTAAAGGATGAGCAAAGGTTGACGTTAAAAAACACCGGAAAAAAAAGGAAAATTGTTTTTATTTCGAAAATCGTTTTTTCGTTTCTCCCATACACACAAGCACAAAAAGGTAGCGTTTGTATATACACACACACAGACAGACAGACAGACAGACAGACAGACAGACAGACAGATATGCAGGGTATATATAAATCACCTATACATAAGGGATTATCTACCAAAGACACACACATATCACATATCACGCAGGCATTTATGTGTGCGAGTGTGATTGTGTGTGTGTTTGTGTGTGTGTGCATATGTATATGAGCCATATAACCGTAATGTGTACATTAATCGATAATTGCATTTTTTTTCGTGCATTTCTTTTGCCACTTTTCATAGCTTGCTTCGTTGGTTGGTTGTCTCTCACATGGCATGTGTATGTGTGTGTGTGTGTTGGTGCTCCGCTTTTTAAATGAGTTTGCGTGTTTAATTGCTTTTTTTCGTCGTACCCCTGCCAGCCCCTCGTACAAGCGTTAACCAACTTCATCATATTAATCATACTCCCCGTTTAAATTGCTGAATTTAAACGTAGCAGCAACGCACTTTCGTTTTTGATTTGCTGTTAGTTTTAGGGCGACCACAAAGCCGCTAAAACAAGCCAACAACAAACAAACAAATCAACAGACAGGCCGACAGACAGGCGGACAGGCGGACAGATAGACAGACAAAAGGCAGGCAGGCAGGCAAGGCAGAGCGAGCTGGAAAGCAACGTGTCGCCTTGACTAAATCAAGCTTATATGTATCTGTATGTAAATACAAGCATTCATATGCAGATACAGTGTGTATATGTGTGTGTGTGTGCGTGTAGCTGGCCCCTATCGACAACGTCTGAGACTGACGACATGCAGCGCCGAGCAAGAAGTGCAATTCTATTTAGCATACTTTCAGGCGCTCGCAGACGCCACTGAGATCGCGCAACCTGCGAACGCATACGCAATGTGTGTCGCTCAACAACACACACACACACTCATACAAATACAGGCACATTTTGTGCGTGCGTGCGCCGCATTGTATGCAACCGCCGGCAGTGGAGCTGTGCAACCCTTGGCATTTCGCTTGTATTCGTGAGGTTTTTTTTCACCAAATGCCTGTGTGTATATGTGTTTACCTGTATGTTTGTGCGTGTGTGTGTGTGCTGGCTGCACTTTAAAGTTTGAGCTTGGCAAGTCGCGCGCGTGCATTCACCTCGTTTTTTCGCCTTTTTTGGTGCGTGCGACGTCAACGGCAACGCGAGCAACGCCAGCAACCCCTGCGGCAACGGCGACGACCCTGTTTATTTGAGCACCTCAAAAACGCGATGGGTAATAACAACAACAACAAGTGCAACAAGAGTTGGAAGAACTGCAACAGCAACAGCAGAAGCAGCAACAACGACAACGACAGCAGCGCTGCAGTTGCAATGCAATTTTAACGCTAAAAAAGTTTCGAACACGCCGTTCTACTTATGCACCGGAATGAGCAGCAACAGCAGCAGCTGCAGCTTCTGCCAGCGCCGACGTCAATGCCTGTGCCCCACTTGAGGCTCCAGCCAGCTGCCTAGTTGCCTCGTCTAGGCACGCTTCCCTAAAACATGTCGCACGCACTGCACGCACTTTTGCACAATCAGGGCGCAGCAAGGCAGGGAGAGGGAGAGTGGACTGCTCCAACTGTGGCCAGTTTCCGGTTTCCGAAATCGAAGAAGAAAATAATGCAATATTTTATAAATTACAATGCGTACAAAGTGCTACAAAATGAAGCAGATTACGCTGAACATTTTGTTCGCCGTTCCCCCAGCCAGGTTTAATTCGCATTTCGTGTGAGTTGACGCGTAACCTTTTGCCAGGCACAAGCACAAAAAGTTAGGCGCTTTTGAGGCACGCATGGCCGACAGTTCGAGTGGCCTCCTGCGCGCTGCCATTTGCATTAAATTGCATAACTTGTGTGTGTGTGTGTGTGTGTGTGTATGGCAATTAGACGGCGCTGCAAGGATATGCAGGGCAATGCAAGGAAATGCAAGGAAATGCACTTCTCTCGTATGCAAACAACAACAGCGTTGGCCAATGCGAATCTATCATTTCTTTTTATTTCTCTCCGTGACGTTTACGTTACAATAATACGCATACGCAGTCTGTGCCTAGCAATAGACTATAATTTGAATGCAATTGGCATGCCACATTTACACACATATGTATGCAGAAATCTAGCCGAGCTGGCCTTTCCTTTCATTGCATTCGATTCGTATCGTTCTCCTTTCGCCATTTGCCTTTCAATTAAGTTATTTATGCCTGCGGAAATTCCCAAGCCACAGAAATCTAGGTGGCAACAAAAAAATCGAACCGCAAATTACACAGATATTAGCGAAACTTTATAGTCCCCTTCGACTTGTGCATAATGCATGAAGAAATCCAATACAAATGTAGCCCTTTCTTTTTTAATTACCTATGCAGAAGTAACTAACCCTCTCTCCCTCCCTGTGTGTCTCTCTCTTCAGGCCTAGAACGTGTCGCTGAGGAATTAATGGGTCGCAGGAAATGGAAACATTATCAAGATCAAGTAACGCGCAATCAATTGAATATTGCCGAGCAACAGCCCATATCGATAACGCAAGAGACCGAAGAGGACAGTCAGAAGAGCGAACACTGCAAACCAACACTGAACCACCGTTTAGAGCAACCCAACAGCAACAGCAACAGCAACAACAACCAGGGCTTACTGCAATTTGAAAGAGATTTTGGTAAGTTGAGGGAAATGATGTTAGATATATTATCGATAACATTCTTCCCTCTCTCTCTCTCTCTCCCTGCAGACAAGCAGCAAACATCACACGAACACGACTCAAGTGCAACATCACGTAGCTCAGGCTCACCTTCACCACCACCGCCAGAACCCAACGATTGGATACCGTCTGATAAGTGCAATTTCTGTATTAACGGTCGCCTGCTAACGGTAAACGCCCAAGGCGAATTGGTGGCCGAAACAACAACAGCAACAACAACTCACAACTGCAGCACCAGCACCAGCAATATTTACAGCGGCATAGCTGTGCAGCAGGTAAGGGGCGGTCTTCTTCATTCATTCTTTCCCTTACCTCTTTCCAATGAGACATTATGTTATCTGCTACTTAACGCAACTTTCCCATGCAGCACGACAGCGACAGCAACTCGAGCGCATCGCTGCACAATAGCAGTAGAAACTACAACAGCAGCAACAATAAGAATCAGAAGCATATAGCAACACGGAATACCTCCGTCGCCCCAACAACTCCCTTTGAACTGTACAAGTTGCTGACGCAGCAGCAGCAACAGCAGCAACAGAAACAACCGTCTAAGATGACATCAATGGAATCAATGGCCGAAAAACTGGCCTTCACCATGATGACCGACTTTAATCTGATTAACACGCTGGTCAATCAACAGCAACAACAACAACTGCAACAACAACAACAACACCATACTAACTCTGTAACGCGATCTACCTCAGATGTATCTGCAGTCGTCGCTGCCGCTGCTGCTGCTGCCCCTGACGCTGCCACTGGCAGTCCCACACTCAAAGATACTCCCAGTCCCAGTGCAGATGCGCCCCTGGATCTGAGCAGCAAACCATCGCCAAATTCATCCATAAGCGGAGACAGCAAGACAGTCAGGTAAGTGACACCTGTCTACCTACATTCTATATGCCATATATATTCTGCTTTGTATGTATAACCAGACAATTATCTATGTAAATTATCTAAAGTAAGTTGGTAGAAAAAACATAATTACAATTGCAGGGAGAGTAGAGAAAAATATTTATTAATGTACTGCACACAATGCAGGTACCCTGCAAGAAAAGGGAACGATGAAATTGTAATTAGTGAAGACTTACATCTCTCAAGTTCTTATCGAATGGAGTCTGTTAGGGTTATTTGCTAGAATTCCTTCAAAAAGGAGGCTCAGTAGGTTGCTTGAGTTTTATTACTAATGCATTTTAAAAGTAGAACAGATAAATAGATATACTAGCAGAGTAATGATACCTTTAAAGAAATAGGATTTTTTTTAATATTACATGAGAATAATACAGAACTAAAAGACATAATAGAGTAGATAATGAAAATAAAAACATTTCTTTTATTTTTATTGGTTTATAAAGAAATAATTTATATTCATTTTAGTTCTATAATTTTTGTTTTCTTTTGTTTTATTTTCTTTAGTTTTTGTTTTATTTTTATATAAATCAAATCACTTTATTGATATGTCATAAATTATTAATTTATTTTAATTTTTTCTCACATTTTCGTTCACTGTCTTCAACGTGAACACCCCGAAAACAATTAAAATTAATTGGAATTTCATAATATTTTGTACGTTCGTTATCCGATATTTCATTTTTGAATTAAACATGAAAATTCCATGGCAATAAATACAATTATAAAGAATTTTAAATAATGCTTTAAATGTATTGCCAAATTTAAACACATTATAAAGTTGAGGGGATTAAATGATCTGGTCAAACTTGTTAATGAAGTTATTGTACCCAAAATTGAACTACAAGAAGGTATATATAGAAAAACACAACAACAGCAACATAACCAGCAACAACAAAGGCTGTGATGTTCCAGCAGACAATGCACAAGATAATTGCACTTTGGGCACTGCACTGGCCCCGCCTCTGACACTGCATTTATTGTAGCATACTTAACAGGGTTGCGGCGAGGCTGCGCCAGGGCCAGGGCTGTGGCACAAGGGCTGCCTCAGTGAGGGGGCGTCCGACACTCGGGAAGTTTTATTGTTGTGCGCCTATGTAAAAATCGTGCAATTACACATGCATGTGTGTGTGTGTGCCGTGTGTGTGCTCTGTTTGAGTTTGTGCACACATACAAGAATGTGTGTGTCAGTCTGTGTGACTTGCCTTCTCAGAGCGTGCTCTGCATGTGTGTATGTGTACAGAATCGTGGTTTGAGTGCGGTTTATGAAACGATGCCGAAAATTACACATACGCCCCATAGCACGCAGCCGCCGTTGCGTTGGCCATGCTTAATTACTGGCAATGAACGGGGCAGGGGCATGGACACGAAGTGGAAGGGGAAGGGGGAGGGGAAGCTGGCTGGCTGCAACCGTATAAATTTGCATCAAATTTGAGGAGCCGAAATTAAAAAAAAAGTAAAATAAAAAATCAAAATAATCGAGGCGAAAGAAGAATAAAGAAATGCACGTGTGAAAGGGACAGGTATACGTGTGTGTGTGTGACCAAGAGAGAGAGGTTCATATGGAGGTATGCGTGTGTGTGCTCTGCATCTCAACTTCTTTATGCTTTATGCCTGCTATTTTTTAATTACTCTAAAATGCTCAGCAGCACCTAGCCTATTATTTGCGTTATGTTATTTCTCTTTTTTTTGCACTCTGCCTACCCCTCTTCCACTCTCCCTCCCTCCCTGACGGCGTGAGCACTTCAGACGACAGAGGAGACAAGCGTCGACAACGTGTGCATAATTTTCCAGCACTTCCACAATTTTCGTCATTACTTTTTCGGTTGTTTTTTTGTAGCGTCGTTGGTGGCGGCTACAACGACAGCGACAGCAGCCACTTGAGCCGCCAGCACACGAGTCCTTGTCCATTGTCTCCGAAGCATGGCCAAGTGTTTGTTAGCAGCAGCAGCAGCAGTGGCAGCAGCCGCAACATAACGTTGCACCTATTTTAATTGTCGTAATAAAAAGCAACTAAAAGTGCCCGAGCATGGCGACTGTGACGCTCTGTGGCAAGCTGCAAGGCAGCAGTAACAGCAGCAGCAACTATAGATCGACAAGTGTTCAATGCGCGAGTGAAACATATCCAGTTGCGCCGCAAGTTGCAGCCACATTCGCCACAATCGTAGTCCTCCCTCCGCTGCCAAACACTTGAAATACAAAGCTACTGACGCTGCAATTTTTGGCTTTTTTCGAGCGTTTATTATTACGGATTTTTTATGCACTGTCCCTGCCGGCGCTCCACCCCTCTCCCCTCCCCCTTCAACCCCTGATGAGGCAACGGCGACGGCACTCCAAGTCAAGCGTCGAGATGTCGGCGCTGCTGCAGCGTCGTCGGCGCAGCAGACAGAAAATGAGTGCATCATATCGATCGCTTTTTTTCTCCCCGCTGCGTTTTACATTTTTTTTTTCGGTCTTTCTTCTTGCTACTTTTTTCTATGCAATGTGGCAAAGGGCTGTGTGGGGGGGGGAGGGAGGAGGAAGGTTGGCTTGGGGTCGCTCGGGTGTTGTCGCTCTTTATATGTGTGTGTGTCTGCTGTGTGTGTGGGTGTGTGTGTATTCATTATTTTTCGTTTACGAAAAATTCTCTGTGCACACACCAAGACACACACACACACACTCACGCACACTCCTGCACCGACAAAAAATGGTGAACGTAATAACTGGCATAGACTGATGGCGCTGACGTCGACAGCGCTGCCAGCAGCGACTGCAGCGTCGTCGCTTTCCCCATTTGGCCCAAAAAAAAAAGAAAAACAGAAGAGAGAATGAATAAAAAACCTTAATGCGTGCACTTGCTATTGTTGCACTCGCTCTTGTTGTTGTTGCAATTGTTGTTGTTATTGCTGCAGGCCAACAATTTTTTAACTGTTTTTTATTGCACGCTCTGCTTTCGTTTATTTTTGCCATATTTTTGTCATTTCAATGACCGTTGGCAGCGCAGTACATTGCAGGTGGCCCTCTCTGTCTCTTTCTGTGTTTCGGCCCGCTTGGCTGGCCTGACTGCCTGACCGCACAGCCAACCGACCAAACCCACCTACCGCCCCCTTCCCCCTTCTTCATCCTTGCCGGCCTGATTGCCGTTATGTGCTATATGCGTGCGTGAATGAAATGTCGCTCAAATGAGCGAGATAGAAAAAAGAAGCATACAAAAAAGCAGCTGCAGCGTCGTTGCAACGAGGCGTCGACGTCAGAGCCGGCAGCGCTGGCCGTAAAAAAATGAGTGCATCTTCCGAAAAAATGCAACTGCATATACGAAACGCTGTGCGTGTGTGTGAGTGTGTGTGTGTAGGTGGTTGTTTGCTGCGCACGCATCAAGTGCATGGGTGGAGCGGGTTAATGCAGCGCAGTAAGAGGAGGCGGAGCAGGGCAGTGCGGCTGGGAGGCCTACATTGGCAACAAAAACAAACATGCAATTGCATTCATACGAAAATAAAAAAAAAACATACACACACACTCACACCGGCACACGCACACATGCACTTAATGCATTTTTAACAAAATTGCATTCGACGTCGTCAGCCACACAAACATACACACACAACCGTACAAATTAAGCCATGGTGCGGTACATTGTGTACTCGCTGCCTGCCGGCAGCTATGACGCGTCACGCCTCTCGTTAACCCCCCCTTGAAAGCTATCCCGCTATCCATGCCCGCATCCCGATAAAGACAAATTTAGCCGGGCTACACTGCACAAAATCAAAGGGCGATACTAAGTGGGAAGGGATTGCCAGATTGGGATCTCACTAGATTTATCGCAAGCTCCGAAAACTCAATTTTGGTTGGATAAGTTAGTAATTACTTTAATCTATATATTTTGATTTATTTGAGATCATCTTTCGAATCAAAGTTATGAATTAAAGTAATTTTTAAAGAAAGGGAACTGTCCTCGTGTGCTCTCGACTCTGTTTCACCCTTTACCCTAAGCTTCACCTTAAAGTGTTTCTTATTTCTCATGCTCCATCGATAATGTTCTAGTGGTTTTTGTATTTTTAAAATTCACCTATTCGAAATATGGTATCATAAACCAATATTTCTGAAATATTCCTTGTACATGTTCCATTTTATTATTAAAAATCTAATCGATAAATCGCGATAATGATTTGTATAGAAATTATGAAGAACAATTTTATTAAAATCATGTTAAAAATAAGTTTTATTTGGGCAATAAAAAATAACAGAATTTCCGGGCATAAAGATCTCGATACTTTTTCAGGCTAGAGAAAGAAAATAAAGGACAGATCTGGCCGCAAAAAATTCGACCTTGTCTTGATTCATATTCATAAACAATATGCAACACGATCTTTGTATACTAATTTGATATATTTATAAGTATGTCAAAATCTCAAGTGTTTTGTTTATTTACTGATACACTTCCGCTTAGATCTTTGTAGAATTGTCACAGCTCAAAGTGCATCTGGTTGTTTTAAAGCTGCTTTCATTAGCGCTGGCTCGGAAATGTAATTATATGTGTATTTGCACTTACCGTTAACCCGCCGCTCTCTCGGTAAACCCGAAAATTATTACCTACGCATTGCTTGCATACTGCAGCGGGAAGGGGGGAGGGGAAGGGTGTGTAAAGGTGTGCACAACTGTGTGCAGGTTTGGGTGTGTTCTGCGGGTGTGTGTGTGTGTTCAATGCAAACAAAAGGTGTGGGATGAACCGACAAAAATGCGATATACACATAAAAATGTCAGCAGCAACAACAGCAACAACAACAACATCAGCAGTTGCCGATGCAATTGCAACAGCCCGTCAAAATTACAACAGCAACAAAAATGCAACACAAATAAAAAAATCAACCCTTTTTTTGCACTGCTTTCGCCGCGGCCGCTGCTGCTGCCACAAATTAAAACAAAATGTCAGAAAAACGAAAAATGCGAAAAATACGAGAGCGAAAAAACAGTAGAGGAAGGGGAGAAAGGACCGAGGTGGGGGAGAGAAGGGAATGCCATTAACAAACAAACAAAAAAAAAGCACAGTAAAAATACGAGCAAAAAAGATGAGGAAAAACTGCAACGCAAATGAATCCTCGCTACATGCGTACAACAAAAACAACAACAGCTGCTGCCGCTGACAGCGCTCTTGCCGTCGACGTCGACGGCGACGTCGCGCTGGTGTTGCAACATCAGATTGCAATTGAAGTGCAGCCAAAAGGTAAACGACACCAACAAAAAATCAAAACGACATTGAAATGACATTTTTCATTTATTTTCGCAATCCTTTTGCGCCGCTTTCTCTACTCCCCCCCTCTATATCTCTCTCTCTCACACTGTCTCACACTGTCTCTATCTGTTTATTTCTCTCCTTTTTAGCAGGTGCCGCAATTATGAGTATTTATACGCTTCGCTATACATTTTTATCTGGTAGTCTCGCTATATTTTCAGCAACTTTTTCGGCGCTTTTCTTTTGCATATTCCGCTGTTAATGATATCGCGTCCAGTTTCGGCCAGCCAGCAGTCATTGCCACCTGCCACCTGCCACTTGCCACCTGCCGCCCACAGCCGCCGTTTTTTGTTGTCTGCACAATTTTCAGACATTTTCCAGACGCGCGCTCTCGCTGCCCTTAAATAAAATGTAAAAAAAACGATGGAGAAAAAAAGTAGCGACAACTTTTCAGTCAACTTTTGCCGAGCTGCCCCACAGCCCACAGCGAGGGCAAAGAAGCTGAAGCTGTGCGTTTCCGTCGCAGCCAGAGCAATGTACTGCTCTGCCACCCCAGCAATGCAGCTCGTTGCCGTTGCCCGTGCAGCGTGTTGCCAAAAGGGTCTCGACGCGTCGCGTCTCGTCTCGACTCGTCTCCCTTGCTGGCTGCGCATAAAGAAAAGAAAAATTTCGTTCGGCTTTCACTCGTGTTGCTGTTGTTGCTTTACACAAAAGTTGCCTTTTCAAACGGGCTACCAAAAGTGCCCCCCCCCCGCCTCCTCCTCTTGTCCCTCTGCCTACTCCGCAGGGGCATCAGCAGAGCGCCAAGTGGTGCGGCTTGGCTCGAGCTTGGCATTAAGTGAAAAATGCTTTTTTTGAAATTCGTCTAATGAACTTCAAAAACATGTTTGTCCCTGGCTACGCTGGCAGGCTGACATCTTCGTAGAGCCCCCTCTCCGTGCTCCTCCTTGCCCCTCAACGTTGCCTCATCATGTCACTCACCCCTTGCATGTCATCTTTTTGTCTCTGCTACACAGCAGCCAAAATCAAAAAAACACTGTGAAAAAAGGCACCAATTTTTCTATGCTGCATCCTTGCCATTGCCTTTGACAAGGACATCGTCGTCGTCGCCGTTGCCTTCGTCGTCGTCGTCACCATTGCCTGCTGCAGACATTTAAAAAGCGCTCATTGTCAGGACTTTTAAGCGGGCCCTCACTAGCGTATGAGAGTGTGTGTGTGTGTGTGCCCAATATAAGTACAGACTCCCAATCCGAAAAAAAGATATGATAAAGTAAAAGATGAAGAAGAAGAAGAAGTGCACTCTCTTGCCGTGCTGAAGAAAGCGGCAGGAGTGAAAATAATATTTTGTCAGCTTCTTTGTTCTGCTTTGAAGTGAAGTCACTCAGAGTGGGGAGGAGGGGAGAGTTCATTGGAAGAGGATGGGCAAGAGGAAGGTAAGATGAAGGGAAAGCAAGCTACTAAGCAACATCAACCGGATTGACTGGTCAATTGCTTGCATTGCTCTCTGTACAGTTGCATTAGGGTGGCTCAATTCTTTGTGAAAGATGAAAGTTAAATGTAGGAAACTGACCAGATACGGTCTCGGAGAAACAGGAAACCCCAGAAACTCTTAGATATGTATATATAAACCTAAATCATTTGAAACGCGATTGAAAAATGATTTCACATTATATTAAATGTTATGATATGATGCTGCGATCTTGATGAAATTCTGAGAAAATGTATGGAGTAAGCAGGCGCCTAGCAACAGTATCGGGCGCCGTAGTGCAAAATTTCTCTTTATGCTAATTACTTTGTCTTTTTTCTCGATTATACATTGGAATTATCATCAATAGATTTTGAAATATCAATATTTGGGAGCCTCTCATTTGCGATTAATAATAAGTATTATATATCGTACTTTACAAATGGGTAGAAGAGTATAAAAACTTAATGCCACTTAAAAAGGTATAAATATTCTTGTTCAGTGTCAGATATTTAACATTTAGCCATGTCCGTCTCTTCATTAATCCTTTTTTCTCACCAAGCTAAAGACATCAAGCTTGGCATGAAGGTTTCTGTTTTGGTCACGTTGAATTTTAATACCATTGGGAATTCTTACAAGATCTTCCAAGTTTCTTTTCTTGATCTTTTGTTTGTTATGGAGGGGTCCCTGACAGGTCGGGGGCCCTTGTGCAACGCACACTCTACGCACGCCTAGCTACGTGCCTGGGAGTACGTAAGGTCAATTAAGACACTTATGTCATATTAAATATCTTGCGGAATGAATTAAATACAAAATGAAAATGCTTCAGATTAGGTAAAAAAGGTACCCATTTTGATTACATTTTGAGCAAATGTGGGAAAAAATATAAATTGGCTAAGTCTGCTTACGCTTTATGGTACAATACCAAACTATTTTAAGTATATTGTATACTATTTATTATTGTTGAAAAAATACATGCTAAGTTTGCTTATACGTACTATAACTAATATTATCCAAACTCTATGAACAACGGACTACTTAAGTATCAGCAAATTGCCTTCTCTATTTCAAGTCCCACTTATGGTAGTCTTAAGTCTTATAAAACATACTCATCTCTAACGTTCTCTCTCCCTCCCTCTCTCCCTTCTGCAGACACTCGGACTGTGGTGCATCCATGCCAGCGTCAGCCACGCGCTGCATCAGCGAGCCACTGTCCAAGCACAAGCTTGGCGGGCGACGTGCATCCGGTTATTACCAAGGACCGCGCTCGACGATGCTGCGCAACAAACTGTGCAAGTTGTCGTCGCCCGAACTGAAGCGAGAGCCACAGCACGAGTTGCAGCACGAGCACGACGGCGCCAGCTCCGGGCTGGGAGCAGAGGAGCAAGATGAGTCTGGTGACGAGGTCGGAGATGGCGATAGCAATGCATCGACGCCGCCATCGACAGGCTTTCAGGAGTTCGCCCAACACATTGCGGCCAGCGAACATCTGCGCAAGCTAAGCGGCATGTCCGAGCAAAATGGTAGCGAGCTGGGTGACGATCTGGAGTCGGGTCAAATGTCGCCCAAGCTGATGCGGCCACAGAGCACAGGCACACCCACGGCGGGCGCTGCTGGGCTGCAGGGAGCGACAGCGGCAGCGATGGCAGCCAGCGCCGCAGGGTTGCTGCAAACGTTGCTGCTGGCGACGGGCATCGTTATGCCCAATCCGGATGATACACAGCGACTGGGAGATCTGATCAAGACACTGATACTGGCAAATAGTGGAGGCATTCTGAATGAGAGACTTGTCGCGGGCCATGAGAGCAATGGCAGTGTTGCTGGTTCGCTGCTCGATCAGCGCCTGCTGCAGCACCAACAACAGCAGCAGCATCACCACCATCAGCAGCAGCAGCATCAGCAGCATCAGCAGCAACAGCAGCAGCGACAGTTGAGTGCTGCCATGGCTGTGGCTGCACTGGGCATCCGTCGTCTACCAAAGTCTGAAACGCCTGAGACGAGCTTCTCGATGGATGCCAATGACGCTTCCGAGGATCCCATATTGAAGATTCCGTCCTTCAAGGTCAGCGGTGGCTGCATCTCGCCCAATAGCAATAGCAACCACAACAACAACAACAACAGCAGCAGCAGCAACAGCAATGTCAACAACAACAACTCTATTAACAGCAGCAATCGCAACGGCGGCGATCACAGTCCGCACTCAGCGTCGCCAATGCTGGCAGCAGCTGTTGCCGCTGCAGCGGCCAACAACAGCTACCGGCAGAGCAGCAGCAGCAGTGGCAACAGCAACCTGCTGTCGCCGTCGCCCACATCCATACAGAAGATGATGGCCAGCACGATACAGCGACGCATCAACGAGCAGAGCAACCAGGACAGTCTGCGCAACAACGGCAACACCAGCGGCAGCGAGTGCAGCAGCAGCGGTGGCGGTGGCGGTGGCGGCGGCGGTGGTTTGGGTGTTACAGGTGCACCAGGCTCTGCCGGCACCGGTGGCAATGGTCATGTGAGCAGCAGCAGCAGCGCTGGCGGCGCTAACTACAAGAAGCCCAGCATTTCAGTGGCCAAAATCATTGGCGGCACTGACACCTCACGCTTTGGCGCCTCACCCAATCTGCTTGCTCAGCAGCATCACAGTCATCTGCCGCCCTCGCATCACCAGCACCAGCAGCACCAGCAACATCAGCAGCATCAGCAACATCAGCAACAGTTGAGTGCTCAGGACGCTGCCGCCCTGGCCGCTGGCAAGGGAACGCGACCAAAGCGCGGCAAGTACCGCAACTACGATAGGGACAGTCTGGTCGAGGCAGTCAAGGCGGTGCAGCGTGGCGAGATGTCGGTGCATCGTGCGGGCAGCTACTACGGCGTGCCGCACTCTACACTGGAGTACAAAGTGAAGGAGCGTCATCTGATGAGGCCGCGCAAGCGTGAGCCAAAACCTCAACCGGATCTCGTCGGCCTGACAGGGGCAGCGAATAAATTAAACCCCAATATACATGGCCTGAGTCATATGGACAAACTGAAGGCAGGCAGTCAAGCTGGTGGCAGCAACAGCACCGCAAACAACAGTTCCAGCTCCAAGCTGAGCAACGCACTGAAGAACAACAGCAGCAGCGGCGGCGGTGGCGGTGGCAGCAGCAGCAGTGCAACAGCAGCGGTAGCAGCAGCAGCAGCAGCAGCAGCAGCAGCCAATGCACCCAATGGCCTCAAGTTGCCCATGTTCGATACTGCCTCCCCGTTGTCGTTCCAGCCCAGCATGTTCTGGGCGCAGCCCAATGCGGGCGCCAACTATGCCCTGGACTTCAATCGGAATCCCGAATTTCTAAAGTCGCACCTTGCCGAGGTGATGCGCAGCAGTCCGCTGGCCAATCATCATGCCGTTCATGCAGGCTCTGCCGCAGCGGGGGGGCATGAAGAGTGCGCTGGAGTTCACCGAGAATATGTACGATGGCATTATCCGCAAGACTCTCAATAATGATGGCGACATGGGGGGGAGCCACCAGCGGCACGGGCAACGGCAATGCGCTGCTGGATCAGCTGCTGGTGAAGAAGACGCCTCTGCCGTTTACCAATAATCGCAGCAACGATTATCTGGCTGCCACCTGCTCCTCCAGAGAGGGCGCTGAGGGTGTCAAGCGGCCGGGCAGTCCTCTGGGTGGCGGCGGCGTAGGAGGCGCCTATGCGGACATCAAGCGCGAACGACTCAGTCCTATGCGCAGCGCCGAGAGCGGCAGCAGTGATGACGAGCATGAGCATTCCAACAACAACAACAACAGTGACCTGGCGCATAACAAGAACAACAGTAACAACGACAGCAACAACGGCAAGAGCAGCAATAAGAACAGCAACAACAATGGAAACGGACGCAGCCGCATGGACGTCACGCGACTCGGAAACGGACGCCAGCAGCTTAAAGAGCGAACTGTCGCACAGCTCGGCTCGCCTGGCCAGCAAAATGATGGATCTCAATGGCAGTTCGAGCATCAAATTCGAGCCAGAGCTGCAGCACGAACCTGCAGCAGGGACGCCGACAACGACGTCGACAGCAATATCGCCCGGCAGTTCCATACTGCACGAGAAGCTGGCACAGATCAAGGCCGAGCAGTGCGACTATGCTGCCAGCGATGAGCAGTTATAGAGCCGGTGGCCTCAGCAGCCGTCGCAACAGGTGGCTGCCACCTTCGCTTGGCCGCCGCTGGCCGCGCATTACTACAGCTTCTAGGCAGTGGCTGCGTGCGTATGCGTAATATAGAGTTGCAGTAGCAGCATAGCAGGAGTAAAAGAAAGAGAAGGAGGATGGCGAAGCGGAAGCGGAAGCAAACCAAATGCAAAGCAAATCTTTAATAAATATTGTAAACCAATAAGAAAAGGCGACGAGTTCAAGCACGTCCCGGACTCTTCTTGTTAGTTATGATGTAATAGACTCACCACACACACACACAAAGCATACACACCTAGGTGGACGTACACTGACCTACAACTGTATGCGCAACAGCAACAGCAACAACAACAACAACAGCAAACAAACATGCATAGATACTCAGCGTATAGATGTATATTTTTGTTTAGTTTTTGACAATCGACAAATAGGCATTCTCTTGTACAAACTTTCTAAAATACGAAATGAAGACGGAGGTGAAGAAACCCCAAGGAAACAAAAATATAAAAATTGCAAGATAATTTTATAAGACCAAAACAAACTAACAAACAAACACACAAAAACCAAAAAAAAAAACCAACAAAAAAACAAAAACCAGAAATATTTCATTTGCGTTTTCCTTTTAAGTTTTAAGTAAAGTTGTCGGAGCGCGGCGCAACAAAAAGGCGTTCTCTTCCCGTACATATATTTTTTTGGAACGTTAAAATAACAACAACCGCAACAGCAACAACAAATCAACAGCCCAGCAGTTACGAGCCAAACTATGCAGCGCGTCTGCGGCGGCGTATCGCGTATTGCAAATTCCAAAAATCAAAATGTTCTCACAAAAAAAAAGAAATTCTCACCAAGGAAAAGAAACATTCCAAAATTTGGCAAACGCCTGCGCTGCGCAGACGCTGAAGGCATAAGAAAACTGACAAACCCAACTACCACAACTACAGCAGAGACCATAGCTAGGTATACCAACAACAACAACAATAACAACAACAGCAATAACAACACTACAATATCCGATCAATAACAACAGCAACAACAACGTAATAGCCAACAAAAAACAATAATAATAAAACCGCAACAAACAAAATTCAAAAACAAAATCGAAAAAAGAGTTAGAAGACAATTTAATTTCACTTTATTTTGCATTCATTTTCAAAAAATAAAGAAAAAACAAAAATTAATCCTTAGGTAAAGAATGATAAAGAGCAAAACCCAGAAACCTTAAAGAAAAACAAGCATACAAAAAACGGAAATCAATAAACAAAGCTGCCTTCACATTTACAAATTAAATAAATGCATAAGTGGAAAGAAAGAAACGTTAGGTAAAAGATGAGAAGCACACAAAATAATAATAATAATGATAAAAATGAATTACGCAAAACCTCACAGCACAACAACAGCAACAGCAGGATAAAGAATCAAAACCACCAAATTAAGCAACCCCATCAATTCCCCATTCAATGAGAAATTAACCAAGCAAACCTACAACTTTATTTCCAATTCATTTCACAACCCAAAGACAACACATATAAATAAAAATTAAAAGTATATAGATATATATATTGAGGCGAAAATTCAAATATTATAATCATATACATACATACACTGTATATGTGTGTTTGTGCTACTATAAAATTGTATGTTTCGGTGTTCGTAAAAAAAAGAAAATGAAAGAAAAAAGCAAAAAAAAACTCGTTTAGGCATTAAGAAAAATTCGAAAAACTTTTGGCATCATGGGGACTTATATATCGCGAAAGTACTCTATACATAAAAGTAGTTTTGATTATAAGCAGCAAATCTACCTATATATTAATATATATCTATGTACATGTATCTGTATATTTATGTATGTGTGTGTCTTCATCACTACGAGTATACCTCAACTTAACAAACACATGATCATTTTGAGCAACAACTATATATAACATATACATATATACCATATATGTATACATATATTGAAATGTACTTATACACTCTATACCTACACTCTTTACACACACGATTTACAACTAAAGAAGCGTCTTACATATTTACACTGAGCGAAAGAACGGACACTTTCCCCTCTTCCTTCCCCCAACTGCCTCTCCTTATACACACACACACAAACACCCGCCCTTTCGGTAACCCCAGGTTCGGGAAAAGTTACAAAATTCTAGATGGGTAAAATGTATGCGTAAATAAATCAAATCTATATATGAATCTATATAAATGTACCTAAAAAACATATTTTGTGTGCTAGCTAGTAAGTGTCAAAAAGATGAAATGAAAATGAAACCTAAAAATGATATATACAATACTATATGTATTTTAAATGTCGGAATGTTTAGTGAATTGTAATCGTAAACGAAACATTTGTATACAACAAGCTGAAGAAAAAGTCGTGGAGAAGCATTTAAACGAAATTATTTATAATTTATGCATGGCAAATCTAAGGGATATATCTATTGGCTAATCTTCTAAAAAAAAAATACACTCAATGTGCATAAATGTTGTGGTTTAGTGACGATAATAAACGTATTGAGCAAAATCCAAAATTCCAAAATTCAGGCATAAATACCTATTAATATTCGGTGTATTAGTGAAAATCAAAATTACGTGAAGTAAAACAAAAAAATGTTTATTTAAAAAAGAAAATTTAAAAAAAAGAAAGCAAAAGAAAAACAAAAAAGGAAGTATGAGAGATAAATTGAAAAGTATTTATTGCTAATTAATTTATATTTGAAGTATACATAAATATTTATTATACATACATATATACATATATATTAGACACACTATCTGTGATTAATAATCCAAAATTTTGAAGAAACTTTTTCTGACTAATATTGGTTAGGCAAAAAATGCATAAAAAGCAAAAGCAAAACAAAAGCAACAACAAATACGATGAATACTTATTATAATAATAACGAAACATCTAGATAAAAGATAAACAAGCTATAAACAAACTGTAAAACGATCGGATACACATAACAAACAGCAATAACTAAGCAAAGCACAAGCGAAACTAGCAAAGTGAGAGATCAAACGGGTCTCTCCCATTAACTTTCTCAAACAACAACAGTAACAGAAATAGAAATTACAGCACATCACTTGAACTGACTGTTCAGGGCAGACATCTATATAGTTGTACATATATTTTGGAAAACTTTTTACTCAAAACATACAGGAAATGCTGAAGAATCCAGTTAAAATGAAAAGAAAATTTAAAAAATATACAAAAAAATGAAAGCAAAAACATATAACAAAATTTAAACATCAAAATACATACAAGAGCAGTACATTTATTTTGTTTATAAGCTATGGTAAAGATACGATGTAAAATGGATAAAACTAAAAGTAATGAAAAAAAAAATAAAGTGCAATTATACGGTTTATATTAAGAAGCAAAAGTTAAAGAAAACAAAAAAATAAAACAAAACAAAAAAATGATATACGAAATTTAGAAAATATTTCACAGGATGTTCAGTTTGATTTCGCATCATTTCGAAAATATGTAAAAGAAAAACGAAAACAGAAAATACAGAAGAATATTAAACCAACACGAGACATGCCAGCCTAGACCCTGAGCTAGGTGTAGGTCCAACAATACCCAACAATACACTGTAAGAATGGCATTCAAACAGACAGAAAACTGAAAACAGTAAACTGACAAAATGAAAAACTGAAAAACCAATCCGAATATATAGAGAAGGGCGTGAGATACTAAAATGTCATCCTAATGTTAGGTTTTGAAATCGACTCGAAGTCGAGAAAGAGGTAACAGCTTGAGAATGTTGAATTGTATAGGAATTTTTGCATGCACACCTCACCGTACAATACAGTTGAAGTACAGTGCAGCCCTCTTGACCGCTAAGGGGACATTCCCCAGATGAGCATGCAAAAACGCTCAGGTACGTGTTTTATTTTTCGGAGAGAAAAAAGATTGATTACCCATACATTACTTATGCTTTGTTCACTACAAATTAATAGTTAATAATTGTACAATACAATCTATGAATAATTAAAGCGATATATGCATATATAGTATATAGTATGATTAAATTACAATTATGTTTCCAGAAAAGAAGTTTCGACATGCTTTGCGAACTCCTTTGCTCACCCCTTTATTTATATTGTGTATAATAAACTTTAGTTTGTTCAACTACATTGAATCAAAATTTGCTGAATATAAGTGCATATAACTAGAGTTTATGAACGTATATACATACACACACACAGCCACACAAAAACACCAAAACACACTTATACACACATATATATAGTTTCCCTTATTTATATTTAGTGCATATTTTACACTTATTACAATAATTCTCTAATTCTAATTATTATTATTATTATTATTATTATATATGTATGTACGCGCAGTCTACGCAAAATAGACAAATCAAAATTTTACTACCTACTTTTACCAATCAATCTATATATGATTTACATATATAGCCTGCGTACGCGCATATGCGTACGCTAGCAGACTGGCGTGTTGCCACTGTTGTTAGCCTTGATTTGTGTTTTGTACATATTAGAAAACATTGTAAGAAACTTTCTTAATCGATTTCTAACATACTTTATTACCAACGGGCAACACATTTGACTTATAGTGCAATTGTTTCAAACAAACAAACCGATAACAAGATAACGAGAAAAGATTAATATATATATGTGTATGTATATCGATAATATATTTAATGAAACGCAACTGATATACTTTAACAGATTTCTTTGCAATGCCAAGAAGTATGTGTGTATTACACACATAGTATATACGCATTCATTTGTATATGTAGACAAAAATGCATTATTATTTAACCAACAAGACTTTGAATTGAAAATCAAAAATCATTTTAAGTGCACATACTTTTTTCTGTAGATTTTAAATGAAATACTACGCCTAGTTTCTGCAACTACAAAAATAAGCGACAACAAAAAAAAAAACCCAATTAAAAAGCAAAAAATATAAAAAACACCAAAACGATTGCAGTCAAGAACCAAACATCACATAAAATGATCATACTATATTGTTACTTTTGAGAGCAGTTTTAGAAACAAGAAACCATTCAAAGGAAAGCGAGAGATATAGAGAAAAAGAGAGAGAGAAATACTTAATTTAATGTTAAGTTGTGCCAATAAAACCCAATCTGAATACAATAATTTTCTGTTTAACTTAAGCGACACAAAGAAAACCTGCAAAGAATCAGAAACAATAGCCCAGCAAAGACAACAACAACAACAAGAGCAACAACATCGAAAACTATAAACAATAACAACAACAACAATAGCCCAAAATAATTGAACTAAAAATTGAGATAGACATTGAAGGATATTCCAGTGGGAATACCATGAATTTGAACTTAAATAAGACAACAAAACACAAAGCCTGACGTCGATTGTACTTTTCTTTTTTTCCACAAGCAATTGCAAACAATTTAATTAAACAATAGTTCTACTCTTACTACAAACTAAAATAGCAACAGTAATAGAAATAGCCATAGCTACAAACGATTAACTTAAAAGCCAACCAACTCTTACACACACACCAGCATAGACACAAACATACAAACTCACATTCACACTCAGAACCGAAACACAACTAATTTCAGCTAACCGATTTCAATTCATAGCAATAACTCATACAATAGCCACATATACATATATCTTAAACAATCATAGCCGAGCATCATAGACAGACAAACCAGCAGCGGAAAGAGAAAAGAGAATCGGTGCACGATCGCCGAGCGTGTTTGTATTACACTGCGTATACGCAATGCGCACATTACGTATATGCAAGACACACTCAGAACGTTTGTCATAAGCAAATGAAAACAATTTTTATTTCAATTATCGATTCAACCATCACACCACAAATAATTACAGATAAAACAAGAAAAAAACAATAGCCCTAGTAATAATTACAAATATTAATCATAATAATCAACAGAGAAAATAAAAACAGAAACAAAAAAACATAAAAGACAACAGCAATAGTACTAAGTTATTGGCATAAACGTAAACAGTAAATAACAGTTACCAAGCAAGAACAACAACACATGTGTATGCATCATTGGTTTTTTTATTCAGTCACGACTTGATTACCAAATAAAAATAAGAAGTTTCTCGTTTTTAACCAAATTAATTCCGATTTTTTCGACTACACAATAACATTAAAAAAAGACGACAGCGCGAGCAATGCGTTCCAACTGATGCAAGTACAATACAAAGAAAGAGACAAAAACAAAACAAAAAGATACAATTTAACAGCAAACTGAGCAAAATTCCATTATGAATATATTTTTTTTTATTTTTTTACATTTATCAATACAGAAAATAATTGAAAAAACAACAAGATGAAAATCGTTTCACAGCCAATAAGCTTAACTACATATAAAATCGCATTATGATTAGCAATAGCCCATAAGTAAGGTAAACAAACTTATATACTTGTAGAATTAAAACCAGGACAACTGCAACTACAGCAACAGCAAAACAGCAACAACAACAACAACAAATAGCAAAGATAACAACATAAGTAACGATAGGTCAGCAGCAGAGAGTGCAAGCCCTGTGAATGCGAAATTCCATAGAAATAAAAGTTTGAGAGTTTTTACGTTTAGTTCGGTACAGCGAAAATGTAATTTATATGTATGTACATTATTTTATACAACAAACGAATAACAAATTTCAACAAAAACAAAAAAAAAACAAAACTTAAATATGTCTTAAATTTTCTTTAGTAATTTATAAAAAAATACAATTCAAATTGGTTAACATAAAAGCAAAAACTAAAAATGGAAACGTAGGAATTAACTATGTTTAAATTGAATGGAAATTTGTTCAGCGTGCATAATTGTTATATATATATATTATTATTATACTATATACACTTAAAACATCCAGCCTAAGTTTATGATTTTCGTTATTCTTTTTATTTACTTATTATGTTTTCAACGCAAACAAAACGATTTATAAAAGTACCGTATATATTTACGCTGAAAAATGTTTATTAATAAAAAAAAAAACAAATATATTTTAGTTCAAAAACTGTAGTTTTCATTTTCAATTTTCTTTTGTTTTATTATAAAGAAAACACAGAGGCTTGAAATATGAAACACACACACACAGAGACGTAAGATCAGCTGCAGCTGTCGATCAGATCAGATACAAATTATATCAATTTACAGACAATTACAATTTGCTAAAAGTATAATCATAATCTACATATGCCTAGTACAGTTATAGTAAACTAATCAATAGCCCAAAGTAAATATTGACGGGGATGTGGTGATCTGGCTCGAAGAGCTTCAATCTACAATCCTAACTTCGTCAATATTTGCTCCATTTTCACATTCAAGCGAATTAGAGAAACACAGAACAAGAGAGAGAGAGAAAGAAAGATATGCAGACAATTGGCAAGGCAGAGACACTCAATAGCCACATTTCATAATCAGTTCCAAGCCAATTTTTTCAACTTTAAGTTCGACCCACAAAACACTTTGGAAATAAGACACTAAATGTGCTAGCAATGTTCTACAAATGGTTAGGAAAGCAAAACTATCAAGCTCTCGTAAATCTAAACTCAACAGCTTCAGGGACCAAACAAACAAAAAAATTTATTTGAAAACTGAATAATCATTTAAAAAATGTACTTCAAAAAAGGCGGAAATTTGACGCATATCTAAAGGCGAGAAATACAAAAAGAAATACATACAAAAACCTATTGGAAAACAGAATAAAGCTAGGAAACGTCTAGGGAAAAAATTTGAAAAAAGCGAAATAAATCGTGAGAATATGTAAAAATTTAATGTAAACTTGAACAAACCTCTTGGTAATAGAACTAATATAAATAACCCATGAAAGAGACAAAAACTTCTCGTTAAAGTCGGTCAAAATACCCGGATATTAAGAAATTATATATATATGAATAAGAAAAGTTTGTATACGATATGCGGTAAAGGAAAAAATATTTAAAAATCATTTCATATTATTCAAATCTTTGGCAAAAATTGTGTATTGAAAATATCACAAAAAATACCAAAATCAAAAACAAGTTTTCAATTTGACGCTTAATCAAAATTTAGTTAAATGGAAAATTATAATTTGGTGTAAAATTTCGGTGTAAATAAATAAATCTATGCGAATATATCGAGCGAAGGAGTGAAGCTACGTGGGTTTTTTCTATAACAAATCACGGAATATTAATGAAAAGATAAAAAATTATGAAATTAAATTAGCAAAATTTATGTCAACTTAGAAAATGATAAATTCAAATTTATAGCACTTATATTACTTATATATTTGTGTATGTATGCTAAAGTTATATATGTACGCATCGTGTATAATTGATTTACCAAAAGTTCTTCTGTTCTCCTCGCCCAACATAAATTTGATGCCAACAGCAACAACAACAACAACAACAACGTGTGCTGATTTCCAATTGAGAATCGCAATTGTTGAAACGACAAACGTTAAGGTTAACCACAAGAACAACATGAACGAGAACAAACATGTCAGAATCATTGTAAAAACTAAAAGCAAATGCAAAGAAAAATAAAGATTAGATTTGTGTATATGTATGTGAAAAATAGAAGGTATGTATAATGGCAAAATCAACTAATGAACGTACTTACAAAAGCGAAAACACAACTATTAACTTGTAATGATGTGAACATGGAGCTATCAGTATTTTGATAATACTGTCAATAAAAATTTAATAAAATAAATATGTATTTTATTCTAATTAGTCTCCACGAGATGGTGTATTATCTGGGCTAGAAAGGGCACTTGTAAATCTTTCATAATGATATTATTCTTCTTTGCTTCTCCCTATAGTTCTTGCCTGAAAATGAGTTTTAAGAGTTAGTCCGTATTTTGTAAGATCTAAGTAAGCTCTTATGGTTGTTAGACACTGGTTTTTAATATTTAAGTAGCACTGTGTTTTTCTAGAGCAGATGATAAAAAATTTTTTGTATTTAAGTTCATAATAATTGAAATATCTTTTACTTACAAAATGTCAAAAAAAATGAATAAAACTCGAGTGAAATGTGATCTTAGTCCAGAAATAACGACGTGTCTCAAGCTGGCCGACACAGTCCGTCCCGATTGTTGTCCTATTATAAGGCCTATACCATACGATGCCCAATGTTTCATTAGGGACATTGGCAAGGAATTGCGAAAGCTTCAGTATCGACATGACCACCATTTGGAAAACGTATCAGATCGGCTTGCACAACTGGCAATGCCCATGAAACGCCAATGTCGCTTTGTTCAACGATGTGCCTGTCCCTTCACTAAAACAATTGAGATAAAGCAAGCCGATCCTCCCATATACACTCGTACTGAACAGTTGGCGCTGCCAACCGTAAGGAGACTCCTTATTCGGCGACAACATGCCATCGATTATGGCGATAAAATCGGTGAGGCAATTCTAAATCGTTGGGTGCGCTACAGTTTATTGTCGCTCTACAGTCGTCTGGGCAATGTGCAACCCTTGGAGAAGCCGTACGTATTCACTCTCTTTCTCTTATTCTCTACATGCCTACAAATAAATTATCTTTCTAACAACCAAAATAGTAAAGAAAAGAAGAAGATGACGGAAGATGATAAGAAGCGTCGCAAAATGATCCTCAAGAGATTGTCGAAACCAAAGAAACCAATTGAACCACCAAAGCCGGTAAGTTATGGCTCAAAACTCCCCATCTAATCTTATTACACTTAATTTTTTTTTTGTGGCTTTTAGGAACGTAAATCGCGAGAGATAGACGAAGCGAGACTTACTAAACTCTCGAGACCCAGATTTATTATCGAGGATACAAAGCCCGAATGGGAGCTGACTAAGGGCATGAAAAAATACAAAGCTTCGGCTCGTATTAAACAGATATCGGCGCCAGTAGATCGACCGGATGTGCATACTAATCCACATCCAGGAAAAGTATCCCCGAATGCATTGCATTACAAACGTACGTAGTAGACTATTTAAGATACTTTCGCATTGACAAACAACTAAACTCACTTCCTCTCCCAATACCACTAACAGCAAGCCCTCGTATAAACGAAATGTCCGAGCCGCTGGCTAAGAGGGACGCCAAGGCTGGTGCCGGCGATGTTGGAGTTGATCCATTCGCCGTTTCTGAAAACGCAAAGAAATACAAGTGCTCGAAACGCATGAAGCAGCTGGCCGAGCCAAAGGAGTTCGAAAATACACACATACGCGAGAATCCATTCGCAATCTCGCCGGCGGCCCTCAAGGCGAAGGCTTCTCCGCGCCTTCTAGAGTTGTGCGTGCCAAAGCAGATCACACCAAAAAAAGTTTGGTAATTTTGGTAATCGTTGTTCGGCCATATATACACACACAAATATGTTCAATAAATGATTTAAATGTCACAGATTTTGCCTGCTCCCTTAATTGACGAATCGCTTCTAAGCGCTTTTAACATTTATTTATTTGTTTTATTATTGTTTCATTCTTGCCATTGTGGTGTTTTTTTGAGGTTCTCGATACACATTATGTTTCCAACTTAATTGATTTGATTTGATTTAGCTTTTATTTTTTTGGTTTGCTTTCGGTTGTCATAAATAGAAAAAAGAACGTCAAAATTCGAAGGGTATTCGAGTTTTGCGCCACGCGAATAAAAAATTATAATACATACATTTATGATCACAAAATAATAATAAACGACACGGCCAATTCGTTAAACAAGGCGCTGGGCGAGGTAATTCTTCTAAAAAAAAATATTCGCCAGAAATAATACTCAAAGAATGCATTGAATTATGGGAGGACAAACATACTGAATTAAAAGGCAAACTAAAATATGTAAAACGAGTTTAACAATTGAAACGTTTTTAGCCAATAACACGTGTCTAGTTGTTGCAGCGATTTTCAAATTTGCGTTTGAAATTCAAGTAATTGTTTTAACATGGTCTAGTGCAGATTGGCAATAACGGCACGCGTGTAGTCCTGCGTGGTAGATTGGCCACCCAAATCCTTAGTGCGAACTTTGCCATCCTTGAGCACCTGGTTGATAGAATTTTGAATGAGCTCGCTGTAGGTTGGCAAATTGATGTGACGCAGCAGCTTTGTACCGCACAGCAACATAGCTGTTGGGTTGGCAACATTCTTGCCCACGGCCTGGGCGAAGGTGTGACGTGCTCCCTGAAGGTAAAGGCAAAAAAGATATGAATGAGTTACATCATCATCAACGATAAAGTATTCTATCAATTACCGGCTCGAAGACGACAGTCTCGGCAGAGTACGAAGCACCAGCAACGACACCAGCGCCGCCAACTAATCCCGAAGCCAAGTTATCAACAATGGCACCATACAAATTGGGGGTGACCATGACATCGAATTGATTGGGGTTCGATACCATCTGCATAGTGGTGTTGTCCACAATCATCTTGTCGAATTCAATGCGGGGATATAGTTTTGAGACTTCCTCGCACGACCGAAGGAACAGACCATCGCCCAATTTCATAATGTTGGCCTTGTGCACAGCAGTCACCTTCTTACGGTTGTTCTTGGTCGCATAATCGAATGCAAATTTGGCAATGCGCATCGACTTCTTGGCAGTGACAATCTTCAGGCATTCTACAATGCCGGGGACCGACTCATGCTCCAGAGCAGAGTACTCACCCTCGGTCTGTTCACGAATGATTACCGTATCGATGTTAGAGTGACGGGTCTTCACGCCGGGCAAGCTGCGCACATGCACCACGTTGGCATACAGATCCAGGTCTGTGCGGAGTTTCATGTTCAGCGTTTGCAATTCACCCTCATTACTATAATCGGGAGAGGCCAGAATACCCTACAGAAGGATGAAAGATCATCATGAATGCCATCGCGGACTTGTAAGTTAAGGTTTTCGCCACATACCTTAATGCAAACTTTGTTTTTCTGTATGGAGGCAACGACATCCTCAAGCTTTGCACTCAGCACAGGATTGATTTCCGACAGAAAGTATGGCTCGAAATCTACGGGCACACTGGCTGCCTAAGAACGTTCATCACAAAATGAAATTATTTAGAAGAGTGGAAACTGGGATACACCGTACACACCTTAAAGACCTCCTGCAGGGAATACATCAGCTCCGGACCGACACCATCACCGGGTATTAGGGTGCATGTTGTCCTACTCTCAGTAATATCCTGAAAAATAGCGGGCTCACGTTTGTGAAATGAATTTACCTATTAAGTAATATAATATACATACCGGAGCGTTAACCGTTGGCGTAATGTGCAGCATACGCACCGAAGCCGAAGCCTATTTACAAGAGAAAAACACATAATTAAAACCTTTTTCCTTGCGAGGATTATAACCTTAAAAAATTTGCATCTGTTCTGCTGTCTGCGCGAGAACGACAACGTCGCCATAGTCGTCTGCCACTTCAAGCACTTTAGCAAGCAAGTGTTTATGTAAGCAGTGTGCAACCTCCGCGAATTGTTTTACCTGCACAAAAGTACGTCCTAGTCTTCTTGCCAGCATCGACATGTTGAGAGTACGAGAGACAAGTATGTTTACTTTGAAAATTTAAATAGACTTTATGTCTTATTTCTAAATTATTAAATTTTGCTTTTGCAAAATTTCAATCGCAAACCAACAGTAACAGCTGACTAGGGCTGTTGTTCAGCTATCGAAAAGATTATATTATCGTTAGGCTTCGATAAAATATATTTACGCGCAACATGGATTGTAAATTAAGAAAACCAGTTTTATTTATGCTTTAGAACGCAAATTATGTTTTAAATTAACACATGTTTACTTCATAAGATAAACTTTGAGTAATATCGATACTTACAACACACATCGACGCAATGTTATATTATTTTTATCGATATGATGGCACAATTTTATTGTGCTTATTTGAATTTGACATATCTTATTAATAATATTTCTGATAAGAAATACCATGTTTCTTACATTAATAACATAACGCAATCTTATGGTTTTATAACAAAAAAATACTAATTTTGTTCCAATGTTATCTAACTGGAAAAGCCGTTGATGTAACTAGGCGAAACACCGCGTTTGAATGAGATATTAGATAAGGCTACTAGCCTGATAACACAAAATATTTGCATAAAGTGCCATGGATTAACTTTCAAAATACTATTGAATTTTGTCCAGTCAGTTTTATTTAAATTTAATTATTTACACGTTACGTTTCATATTATTTGGAAAATACATTTTTCGAGTAGTTTCTAAATTGGGGCACTGTTTAGTTATAGTGATAAAATGAGAGCAGCAGTCTCGTTGTTGAGACACCGTCTCGGATTCAACCGCATGCAAGCCGCTACACTACGTTTTGCCTTCAAGAACAAACAGAAGGAGGCGATTCAATTAATTGATCAAATTGAATATAATACGCCAAAATGCCGTTTTATCCAGTATACACGTTCCGGAGATAGTAGCAAGCATATAGGCATGGTATCCGAAAACGGCATTAAATTCATAGATTTAACAGATGTCAGCTGTGTTGCCTCAGATATGATTCAGTTCATACAGCAAAAATACTGTATGGATAATTTACTCGACAATACCAAATACATGGAGGTGCATGATATTAAGGCAGATCTTAAGCTATTGCCGCCCATCCAAGTACCGGGTAAGATAATTGGAGTTGCGCACAATTATCGTGATAATTGCGAAGAGGAGAATCACAGTATTCCAAAAGTGCCAGAATTTTTTGTAAAATTCAACTCTTGTATAACTGGCGCTCTGGACTTTATATGTGCACATCGTATAGCCAAGGTGAATTCCATACAGTTTCATTTCTGCTGTATGTCGATCTCATCTCTCTGGTATCAATTAATTGCAGCGCATTGATTACGGCTGCCAACTGGCCGTGGTTATTGGGTCAAAGTGTCGGAATGTGTCCCGTAAAGCAGCCTTGGGTCATGTTTTTGGTTATATGATTGCACAGGATATCACTGCCCGCGACTGGAAGGCAATGCTAGGTGGGCAATCAATGTTGTGCAAGTCTCTAGATTCATTTTTACCGTTGGGACCAGTGCTCGTGCACAAATGTCATGTACCCGATGTCAACAATTTGTGGATTAAAACAATTGTCAATGGCGAAGAGAAGCAATATGGCAACACAAAGGATATGATTTTTAAAATTGATTACCTAATTCATCGGCTTTCCCAGTAAGATACAGATCTCAAGCTACTTCTAACGATAATCTATATACATTAATAGGTTTATGACTCTCTTGCCGGGTGACATTATTTTGACTGGAACACCTGGCGGCGTAGGTGCATTTCGTAATCCAACAACTTTTCTCAAACCTGGTGATCTAATCGAAAGTGAAATTCAGAAATTGGGTAAAATGCAAAATAAAGTCATCAATCCATTTACATGAATTTGTTAAATTACAATTTATTTCGTTTTTCTTTGCCTATATTCTGGCCATCATTTCTATATTAAAAATTTGTATAATTGCATCTAGAACAATCAATGTGTTTTTAAGTAATGGTTCTTTAGTGAAATTACAACGAATCTTGCAAACTATTGTTGGGCGACTTGTGTAGGGAACATAATTTACAAATACAACAGTCCGCTGGCCGCAGCATGAGCCATCAGTGTATTGGCGGCCTGCTGTGTCTCCAGCATCAGACGTGTCTCCTTTATCCAGTCGTTGGCAACCTCGCGAGATGCACCTTGCAATAGGTTTAGGTACTTCAGGGCCTGCAAGAAGTCACCGCGGTCCACATGATACCTGAAGAACAACTTGATAAGACATCGATACGGAAGATAGGGTATACAAAATCGTACCTGGCCCTGTTAAGTATATCGTAGGTATCCAGTTTGTTATAGTCAAAAGGTTTGTTCTCAAGCTCGTCCTTGGATACGGGGTTATCCGGTCGTATGATAAACAGTGATTGCAAAAACGAAAGGAAGTAAATGGGTAGACTACCTCCGTTCTCTGGCACCAGCGCCAAGCGACGGGCAATACGCTCTACGGTCAGGAAACGCTCACGTAGCGCATCCTCAGGGAACACTCCACGTTCCTGAGCCTCCTTGGGTAAATTTTGTAGCACAGTTGTCACCAGTTCATCACCATCTGCAAGCAGATTAAGATAAGTAAGCAGCCCACAGCTTAATAGCACAGCTCAACTCACCAGCTACCTTGGCAATTGCGTTGATTTCATTCTTAAGGGGACGCAATTTCTCTTTATAATGCACACCTGGCGTGGCAGTACGTAGCGAAGCCCAAAGCGCTTGGCAGGCAGCCCACAAAGCTTGCGCTTGATTGGCAGAGCGCTCTGCCTCAGCACGTTCTAGAAGGGATTGATAAAAATGCGTTTAATTTGGGATACAATCAATTATTAAAGGTACTGGAATCTGTGGGGAATACCTGTAAACTCAGCCTCTATTTCTAAGTAAGCAGCGTGTGAAAAGTGTATTAAAACATTAAAAGGCTAGCATAGGTCATAGCGATATTTAAATTTAGGATCAAGGGAAAGATGACATTGATTCAGACTACCCCTAGGAACCTATTCCTCTAAATGTACATACCAGCGAGGGCAGTATCCATGCCACGAAGTTTGCCCAGCATGGCAGCCAGTTGTAGTTTATAGTTGGCCTTCTCGGCGGCCAGTTTGTCTTCCAGTTCGCGTTTGAAATTGCGCGTCAGATCGGTCTCGCGTCGGGCCACAATATCCTTGATGTGATCTGTGTGGGCCTCGGCCTGTTTCTTGAGCTGCAACCTCAACTGTTTGTCAGCATCGGCATGGATTTGATATATCTTCTTCTGATTCTCAATGGCCAGCTTGCGTTTCTCTGCCTCCAAATGATACTCGAGCTGGGCCTGCAGGGCAGCGGAACTATTGTCGCCACTTATGGAATCAATGGCACGCTTGAGACGCAGTTCACCATCGGTTTGCAAGCGCTGCAACTCCTTCTGGAAGGCAATCACGTGCGAATAGGCGTGTACAATGAACAGATCCAAGTCCTCTTTGGATAGATTCAATTTGTTTTCAGAAAGATTAAGACCCGGGAAGATGCCCTCGATCTCATCAATGAAATAGTTGCGTGCCTGCTCCACACTGCGCCAATATTTATCAGATACACTTGCCGTATCCTTATGCTTGTACAGTTCGTCTTTAGCGTGATTGATGTGATTCCAGAGCTTCTTAATCTTCTTGCGAGACCTCACCACTTCGTCATGATTGCTTGCTATCGCGACCTTACTTAAAGCCACTTCACATTGAGCTGCATGGAGAATTTAAATAAATATGTGCACCAAAGAATAAAATTACATCGAAGCTTACTTATCTTCTCCTGGGCATCTCGAGCTGTGCGCTCTGCTATCTCGACGGCCGTGTCACGTGCACTAGCGCGATTCTTCAGTGTTCGCCACAGGGAGTTCTCGCCATGGTCGACCGCCCTGTCGACCACATTGCGCACATCGTCATTGAACCTGCATAAGGATCAATTCTTGAAATAGTACTATAAATTATCTTTTGATTGATATTTACGCACTTCTTTATAACGGCAATTGCCGCGTTGTATTGTTTGATTGCCAGCTGTGCTGACAATTCGATTTCCTTTTCCAATTCAACGACATCGCGAGGCAATGCTGCCACCTTGGGCTTAGCTGGCTTCGGGAGGAGGCGCAGCTGCATCCGACTTAGTGGCAGACTTCGTTTCGCTCTTGGCAGATGAAGCAACTTCTTTCACTGGTGGAGCAGCTGATTCTTCTTTCTTCGACTCCTCTTTCGATTCGGTGGGCTGTACTTCAGGACCCTTTTTGGCACCAAAGAAACCACTAACGGTATCAGAAATAGAGCCAACCGTATCGGACACACTACCGAAAGTGGCTTTTACTTTGCCATATTGTTCGTTAAAGGTTTTTGTTAGTTCCTGAAACGGCGCCTCCTCCAATAATGCAACCTTGATAAATGATTCTGAGCCAGGCACCTTTTCTTCTAATGTTCTTCGGAATTCCCTATCGTATCTGTAGGGTGGACACAAATACAAGCTAGATTTATTCGACCAAAATTCGGATTTGTATTACTCACTTGGCGAGGGTGACAACGCCGCCGACTGCTGCCAGTGGTGTCAGTAGGAGCATCACTTTGCCAAAGCCAGCTTCTCGCATAAATGGTGGTGGTGGAAGGCTCCCCCTTTTCTGCCGTTGTTGCTGTTGTCCACTGCCGCCATAATTTCGGTTACTGTTGTTACTGTACTGTCTGCAGCTCGATTGTGGCACAGTGCGCTAGAAAGATATAATTGAAATGATTCTAATTGGAAACGGGAACACTTTCCAATTGGCAGGATATGCGTTTCGGCTGGAAATATGGCCATTTTTTGCATATTTAGTGCACTTTGTAGATGACATAACAATCGCTCTTGTATATTTTTGCAAATCGTATTGTTTGTGGGTGCACGAGGGGTGTTCGGGCGGCGGCGACGTCACCGACACGAATCTACATCACGTTGTCATCACCCCAAATATTATTACCTGAATTGCGAACATGCACTGCTCTTTAGTGGCCAGTCGATACATTATGTAGCCACACGATTTTAAAAATTTAATCTGATGGTGTCTGCTGCAGGCCCTAACCGGCGGCTTCAATAATTTTCCAGTACAAATTCTCTTCAAAGACAAATACTGGCTGGCTCTGGCTATGTTGCCGTCGGTTTGTCCGCGCTGACACGTGAATGGCAATCGATTGATGGACTCTTCCATTCGGGAAATAATGGTACGCTTATAAAAGGTGACGAAAATAACAAATTAACATGTGTAAATTTGTAATTTCAATTTAGGTGAAAGCTGGATTAGTAGCAAATATATTCAAACTATACACAAAATTGAAATTTGAAACATAAATGAAATAACTGCGATCACAAGTCTTTTTCTGATCTAGTTTGCCTTAAAATCCGTTAAAAAATAATAAAAATGCTGGAAAATGAGTGACTTAAAAAGTATAAGATTATTGTTAATTCTCCATAAATATACATTTTCAAATGTTATTTAACCAATTTGGCTAGAAAATGGTTAGCCGGCTGTTTTTCTTAAACTATATTTTAGCTTTAAATTGGCTTCTTCGGTCGCACTATTGTGTGAATGGCAAAATTGGCATGTTTTAAACACGAACAGCTGATTAGCTCGAGTTGTTACGCGACTGGAATACTTTTGAATACTTCACCTAAAACTGATAAATTAAAAAAATATGCTGCGTAGCCTGGTAACTGGTGGTAAGAGCAGAAGAATTTTATATATATTTATGATATTAATAATAATATTGTTTTGAACACTAACAGCTGTTCGCAGTTTCTGTCGTGCGCCGCCGGCTCTCGCACTGCAGCAAATGCCGCGAGTATGTTTCAGTCAATTGGTGAAAGAGACTGCTCCCAAGCAGAGCCACGCAAGTCTACTACCTGTCGGTAACCTGGCGACAAACGCGTCGCAGCTGCTGCAGCTGCCAGTGCCAATCACCTCCATGCCTGCCCGCAGCGTCACAAAGTTCTCGCTCATTAAGGGCAAAAGGAAGTCCGTGAAGGCGGTTCTAAAGAGATTCAAGCGCCTAGACTGGGGTGCCTGGATTAGGACACACTCCGGACGGCAGAAGAAGCTGTTCAAGAAGTCAATGGAACTACGCCGTCGCCTGCGCCAGCATGTCTTCACCAATGCCACACAGAGCTGGTTGCTGGACAAAATGGTGACCAGTTACTGGCGCCGTCCCCGTCACTACATCGACGATCCCTACGCACCTTACCACAAACGTGACGAATACTTTGCCACCAAGTCGAAATCATTTAAGGTTTAAGTTTATATGAAGATTAAATGCAAAACATTGTGTTTATTATGTTTAAATAACAAATTGGTAACGAACAAACATTCCCATCTAGGGGCCAACAACAGTGTTACACAGCGATCCCAGACCGAAAATCTCGGTCTTGATGACATCTCCGGGCTTCAGATACTCTGGTGGATTGCGGTGCATGCCGACACCTTTGGGTGTGCCCGTCAAGATGATGTCACCGGGCAGCAGAGTAATTGTCCTAATAATATTAGCATGAAGATCAACAGATTATGACCCGCTTATGCATACACTACTTACTCCGTCAGCCGGCTGATGACGTCATCGATTTTGTAAATCATGTTGCCAGTGTTGCCGTTCTGCTTCTCGACGCCGTTGATCCACGTCTTCAATGGCAAATCGTAGACATTCTTCACCAGACTCTTGTGCACCACAGCCGGACCCAGGGGACAGAAGGTATCCATGGATTTGCCCAGCAGAAATTGTCCGCCATTGCGTTCCTTTTGCCAGTCACGGGCCGAAATGTCCTGGGCGACACTGTAGCCGAAGACATAGTCGAACGCCTTCTCCTTAGGCACCTTGCGACCGACCTTGCCAATGACAACGACCAGCTCCACTTCCCAGTCGATTTTCTGTGAAATTATGTTACGCAGTGTTATCTCTTTCTCGTCTGATACTTATCTTATTTTGTTTTCTACATACATCAGAGGCCTGATGGGCAATGACGCTATCCTTGGGGCCCACCAACGAGTTATTAAACTTGCTGAAGAACATGGGTTCTTTGGGTGTCGGTTTGTTCTGCTCATCGCAATGATCCTGATAGTTAAGACCAATGCAAATGATTTTTCCCGGATCTGTCAATGGTGGCAGCAACGTCACGCCATTGTCCAACTCCAGCTTTGGCTGCTTCTTGGCCTTCTCTGCCAGTTCCTCCAAGTTGGGGCTCTGTGCAATAAATGTTTTCAGGTCACAGGGGACACCATCGACACCGGACAACTCGACCAGTGACTTTTGATCATCGGCAAGTAGGCCAAGCCTCTTGGCCAGGTCACCTTTACGCAAATATTGCACGAAGCGCATTCTCGCAGCCAACATTTATAACTGATGAGTACGATCCGCGTACAAAGCTCCACTTGACCCGATTGGCGTAAGTGATATTACGCGACGTAACAGGAAAAAAGCCATAGCACGCTGTGGAACACTGGTCGACAAGGTTTGGCAATCACTGAATGGAATTTTTCTCCAGGGATGAGGTGCTTGCGACACCAAAGCTCTTTCACGGAGCTTTTTTAAATAAATACAACTTTTATTTATGGAAATAAGGATGTTATACAGTAAAAAAATATGTACTTACATCCTGAGAGCAACCGTTTGTAGATATGGTATAACTGGAATGGTACTTCCAATGATAAGCAAAGCAGCCAATTTGGATTTTTCCCGTCAATCCTATGGGAAAATTATTGACGATTAATTTTTTGGCATGTCAAACATTGTTCTTTTAATTTATGTTATTTGATTGAAAAGCCGTGAATACTATTTAAACTTTAAAGCATATAAATATTTCTTATTATTTAAAAAAAATGAAGTTATGCAAGCCTTTTTTCGGGGTATTAATTATATTACTTTTATATTTATAAAACAACATTGTTCTTTTTCTAATTTTTCAAAACAGTTGTTTAAATTAAAGTGGAAGAACTGACGATGATTCAAATGAATTTTATCATAAATAAAGCCAATTTCCATGAAGCCGTTATTTGATTGGTCGCAACTTTAGCTAATCCAAACAAAATGCACAAATAATATTTGATCTGTACTTATCAATGTCCCAGTATTGCACATATATAATTACAAATATTCCACGAATATTCTTTTTGTGCAATTTTTATTAGGACATTGACCAAACTCAACTCTTATACCAGTATATGTACCCGTTAACTGCATATTCGAGACGTTCGAAATGAATTAAAATTAATAAATTATTTACATATTTAATAAACGAAAATTAATGATTTTACCAATTCATAAATACAGGTACAAAATTTATTGTGAGGATACATGAATATGATTTGATTTCGACAAGGATTTACTGCCATATTCCTTAACAAGTGAACAACATTTTATACGAGCAATAATTATGTAAACAAATTTCCATTTATTTTTCGTCAGTATCTGATTTTGCATTCAATTCGTTCGATTAGTTGCAAATAAAAATGAAGTCCAACTTGTGAAATCTTCAGATATTTTTCTATTCGCTACCCGCAGGGACTTTGTCTTTGGTGACCTTCTCCAGTAGCTCATATCTCCAGCGCATGTAGGTCACACGCATACGATCCCATACGTTTCCGACCGAGTCCATAGCCGGACGCACATCCAACAGAGCGAAGCGATAATCCTTGTCGACGATGCCGCCATCGTAGTAGTCAATGACATAGCGCACATCCTTGCCGCACCGGTCCACAATCCAATCGTGCCGATCAAAGGGAAGTTCATATCTGTAAATTAGAATCAGGATTAGATTTGCCATGTTTTCACTGGTGGGAGCTCTTTATATCTACCCTAGCCAGCTGCGGAAACGGGCACGTGGACTGAAATCCTTGGCCTTGCCACCGAAACTCTTGAGGCGAGGATTACCGCATTCCTTGGCGTGCAACGCCTCCCATTTAAGTACCTCCTGCCAGGCCTGTTCGTTGTTGGCATTGTGTATGCGTATTATGTCGCCCATATCCTTCTGGGATACGTCCTCTGTCTTCCAGCGCCATCCCTTGCGCAACATGGCGTTCCAGAACATTTGCTGACTGGGATATTGCCAAAACTGCACAGACCCGTCCTCCGTCACTTTGGGTATGGTCGATGTTTGACGATCTGTGGACAGTGGAAAGGGTTGATCGGCAGCCGGCTGTTGGTTGGCCGGTGGCATCATGTTCAGCGGATTGACATCGCTGTTATCATGTTGTATGGGGCATTCGGAGGTCTGAGCCATTTTGGGATGTGGCGGCACAGCTGAGGCAGACTTGGCGTCCCCCTGTTTCTGATGCATGGGACATTCGGGAGGTGGTGTGGCACCTGAGCTAGCCATACGCTTGGCATGATCAGGAAAGCCCTTCGATGCGTCCAATTGCACTTTGGTTAGAGCTGTGTTTCCCATTTTTGTTGAATTATTGATGCTAGAAAGGAATAATCAAGAATCAGTATCACGAGCGCATTTTTCCCTTATGGTTCGGCGCAGTTGCGTAACTGAGTGAACTGTGATTGTGCAGTTACCCAGAACATTGCTGCAATGGAACTTACTCTTATTCGTTATAAATATAAGATATAAACGGTTCCTTTAGTATAAATAAAAGTTTCCAGAATGTTTTAATTTATCTTTTTACTGTTCATTTTGAAGACGACTTGAACGCCAAATGTCTGTATTGAAGCGAGGTTACTGTCAGAGTTGCCAGACGTTACTTTTCTATAATCACATTTAATCTTACAATTGTTGCAATAAGCACAAAAGCAAAAAATAAACAATCATGATAGACATCAAGTACTGGTAATGTTCTTTTATTAACGCAATTTATATATAAGTAGTACATTTAAACAACTTTTAATTCGCAATACCCTGCAAACTCAGTTTTTAGTGTTGAATAGCGTTAAAATCAGTGCCGCCTACCAACACCGAACACAGGCCGAATTTGTTATTGGCTAGATTTTAGATTTTCGCATAAAAGTGAGTTAATATTCCCTGCGCAGTCAAATTGTTTAAGCTTTTGGCCAACACAGAAAGTGTTTGCGGCTTTTTAATTGTCATTGTAGTGCGAAAAAGGAAAACAGCTGTTTTCAGCCATAAATTGAAACAGCAGCACAGCAAACTCGCTGCTCCTTGTGATGTAACCAGACACAGACACCACAAAATGCCAACAAACTTATAAATATAACTGATTCTGATTTATGCTTTCTATGCACTTGCAGCATGACTGCCGTGCTTCGTGTTGGACTGGTACGGCTTGCAGCCAGCCACAGTGCCGCTGCACCTGCCGCACTGCTGAAGGCTCAGACGACGGCGCTGCCCGCCGCCTTCATGCAGAAGTGCAACATCTCCGGCAGAACAATGCGTGGAGGTCCTCGCGAACCCAACGTCGCTCCGTATCCGTACAAGACCAAGAAGTATAGCTTCGTCAATTCGTTATTCGACAAGACATCGAAGCGCTTCGATGAGAACTCAAAAGTGATTGCCGTTGAGGGTCCCATTGCGGCAGGTAAAACGAAGTTTGCCCAGGAGCTGGCCACAGAGCTGGATATGCAATACTTTCCGGCTGTTGATCTAGATCTTATCTATATCAATCCATATGGTTTCGATATGCGTAAACTGGATCCGGAATTGCCGCCCAGCTGCCGCAGCTACGATGTGTGCAACTTCTGGAAGGATCCCTGCCATGATCTGTCCGCTCTGTTCCAGATTCGTATGTACATGCTGCGCTACACCCAGTACATTGATGCTTTGCAGCACATCCTGTCCACCGGCCAGGGCGTTGTCTTGGAGCGATCTCCCTACTCGGACTTCGTTTTCATGGAGGCCATGTATCGTCAAGGATATATTTCCCGTGGCGCACGTTCCGTCTACAACGAGCTGCGTCAGAATACCATTCATGAGCTGCTGAAGCCTCATTTGGTTATCTATCTGGATGTTCCAGTGGCTTGCACTCAAAAGAACATCCAGGCGCGCAAGATTCAGGGTGAATGCGATTCCAAAGTCTTCACCGAGGCATATTTGCGTGATCTGGAGACACTGTACAAGCAGCAGTATCTCAAGGATATCTCTGTACATGCCGAGCTGCTCATCTACGACTGGTCTGCCGGTGGCGAAACCGAAGTCGTTGTCGAGGATATCGAACGCATCGATTTCCAGCAATACGAATCGGATCCGCATAACAAGAAGCTGATCGACTGGCGCTTCCCGCTCGAGAACGATTGGTGCGAGGCGCGCATCAAATACTGCCACGAGAAGCCCGATCTGATGAACTACTTCAATGTGCCACGTTACGATGTGCCCGAACTGCTGCGCTCTGCCGACGACAGCAAAGTCTTTCGCGATGTCTGGTTTAACGTAAGTCACGATCGGCGCAAGAACATTACCTTATCTTAACTGACCCTTTTATTATTATATTCTCTTTGTCTTTGCTTAGGCGCCCGGCATGAAGTTCCGCCCCGGCTACAATGCGGATGCGGGTGACAGTGGTCTGCTGACCAAGACGAAGACCGGTATCAACGAGGCAGTCTAGACGGGCCAGCTGCATGCATCATATGCTTCATATGGCTTTAAATCTGTTAATTATGTAATAAACAATCTAGAGAAATAACGGGGATCGGTTATCGCTCGAAAAGCCGCAACTTCAAAGATTCCTTGAAGATTCTAACATCAGCTAGTATCGGTTATTGAGAGTTCGTAAAGATTTACGGAGGAGTCACTGTAGGCTAAGGACCTCCCTTAGCAAGCCAGGATTAGTAAGCAATGCGATAGGCAGAATCTGCGTATCAGGTATCGAGATTTGACAACTTATATTAATGGTACATCACTAGGCAGGCAGCTTCTCGAAGTTGATGAGATAAGAAGCATTGCAGAATCAATCTGTAGATCAAAACCTACACAAAATAGTATTCCCGATAACGATTACATCATTTCTGACTGAGGGCTCTAGAGAGTAATCATGTGAAGAAGCTCTTAGCTCAGAAGGGATGAAGGAGCTCTAGGCTCAGCAGAGCTACAATAGACCTAGCAGGACCCAGCAAAGTTCTCCCCTAACAAATAATAATAGCATCAATGTTAATCAGTTATCAATTCAATTTACTTGAAATATTTTGCTGTCAGTAAACGGAGTTGAGAACACTTGGCTTGGAATTGTTACACGTTGTTAGAATACGCGATTTTTGTACAACAATGTGGCGTTGCATTGCTTGCCATGCCGTATGGAACATTAACGTTTAAAATATGATACGCTTCTGTCTGTTAATCGCTGTCGTAATCATTCTTGCCAGCTCCACCGCCAACAGAGGTAAGGGGACGACGTGATTCCTCATCGGAACCATAGACAACATCCTCGTCGGAATCATCGATCATGGAAATGGCTGGATTATCTTTGGTAACGGCCAGTTCAGCCTGGGCAAAGCGGCCATCGGGCGAGTACACATACGCCATGGTGTACAGATAGAAATTCAACAGCCCGTAGAAGCACATGAATTGAGCCGAACTACGGTAGGTGGTGTTCAGTGTGGCCACAAAATTATCCTCTAAGATGCCGAAACCAAAGCGACAAGTGGTCACTGTGATGGAAATGGACAGCACGAAGAGCATCAGTAGTGTGAGAAACTTCAATCGAATGTCTGCAAGGGCAAATGCTCATCAATAAAGGACTCCACTAGAATCACGATCAGTTCTCACCGAAGTAAGGCATGGAACGCAGTTCCGTGTAGGCACGCAGCAGGAGCAGACCCAAATAGAGCACATACATGCAGCAGGCAATGTAGAAGAACATCTTGAGGCCATTGTAGTTCTGGGTGTCCACAAAGTGACTGTATGTGGGATCCTTCAGCTCGTTGCATTTCTCCCACGTGGCGAGGACAATGGCGCACAGCCAAATGGGCAGCACGACGATAATCTTGACCAGATAGAAGCTCACGAAGCGTCGTTCATTCTGACGCAGTCCATGGTAGATGCACAGCCAGAACATGAGCAGGGCACACAGGAAGGTGGCCTGCAACACGGCATCCAGCATGCCGGGTAGCCAGGAGTTCATCAGGAATATCAGGGGGAAGAAGGGATCTACAAGAGGAACTCACTTAAGTGTTGTGCTCAGAATCAGATCGGTGAATACTCACTATCGTAGAGCAGCAGCAGCGGCAGCAGAACCGAGATCCATTTCTGCTCGATGGACCAATCGTAGACGGGATACTTGCGGAGGGTGTGCGCGTACCAGCACTGCAGAGGAAAGAAGAACAATCGAGGTGAATAACAGGCTAGATAGCTGGGATATCAAGCTGTAGTTAGTCGTTCATAACATATTGACAGTCGAAAATATATGTAACAGGCAGAAGGAGGTACCTCTGACCTCACAGTGTCAACAGCTGAGCCAATATTGCCATGTCTGTCTGTATGAACACCTATAACTCAGGGACTACATGAATACTAGCACAACCAAATTTGGTGACAATATGTCTTATGATTGCAAACGGATAAAGTTTGCTTAGGAATGCGACCACGCCCCCTTTCGGCCATGCAAATTGATAAAGATAAGGTTAAAAGCGTAACTTAAGAACTTAAACGTTAATTTATGTTGTACCCAATAATTATGATTGTCCTAATGACTTTACCAAATTTGATTACGATCGGATAAATAACATTAAAGGAATTTAAGAAATAGTTTAGGCTATCAGGTATAGAACAGTCGAGTACAGTTGACTGTTGCTTCCATACTTGTTTTGATACTTACTATGACTATAAAGGTGAAGAGCAGAAAGATGAACCGGAACCAGATCTCAATCTGCGTAAACTCCGGACTGTACGTCTTGAACTGGAGAGAAGCCACATGAATATGGAATAAAGATAGAAGGAAGGAGGACGATACTCACATAGAAGGTGATGGCCCTGATGTTGTATTTCTGGTGGAACGACTCCAGGCCTAGGAAGCGCACCGTGATGATGTAGTGCGCATAGTCCAGGAATCCCAGATGCATCACCGTGAACTCCTCGCAGTCGTTTCGTACGCACACCAGATGCCTCGTCCGGTTGTGTGCCTGGCTGGCGCCGAGCACAGTCAGTGGCTTGTGCTGCTCACTGATGCCGTCGATGGTGACGCTGATCTGGAAACTCTTGTCGTAGCGCTCATCTGTGAAGGCAGAGAGAGAGAGAGAGAGAGGAACATAAGCTAAGGGGTAACCCAATGAGAGCTTACACTCACCATCGTTGTTATCCGTGACCAGCTTGGCAATCAGCCACAACTGCTGGGAGTAGGTTGTCATCAGTGGCGACTTCATGGCAAAGGGACCAGTGGCGAGAACTGTTTTACTCTGCGCCAGGGATGTGTTGGCCAGTATCTGTTGTGCTGTCAGTGCATTAGTGCTGGTAATGGGCGGACCCGTCAATCCAATAACGATGCCCAGCCCGAAGCAGGTGAAGAAGCCCAAGAATACCATGACAAACTCGCGCTTGTGCATCGAATACATGCGCATGTGAACCGATCTTTCGCAGCGATCATGAAAGAAGGCGGGTGAAATGTATTTGTTGAACTCACTGAACAGATCACTGAACTGCGACAAGGAGTTCTTCAGGCGCAGCAGGATTCCGCCCGAGGGCAGATGGTAGGCATAGCCCAGGCCGGAGGAGTCTGTCGGCGGTTTGGTCATGTTGTTCTTCTGCTGTTGTTGTCTGGAAGTGCGTTGTGCTTTTCGTAAATTTTAACTGCGCTCTCTCTCTACTAGCAAATCTCCTTATGCATGCTCCTCAAACTGTAACAGTTGCGCGTGCACTGACATTGGTTGCACAGAATTCCTTTTTCTTTTCTTGACAGCAAATTTGCTTTTATTATTCGTATATTTTATTTAACAATTTCTGCGCTGCTCTCTGCTGCTGCTGTTGCTGGTTGAAAAGTATTGATTTTGACTGGGAATCGCATATGTTGTGCGGGTGCGAGGGGTGGGGGCGCAGAGCGCCATATTGTACAGTTTGGCAAGCACTGCGCATGCGCCCTCTTATCAGTGGCACACAGAATGTAAACAAAACACGCCGTGCTGGGAGGTGGGTGTTTTTCCTAGCAGTGGGTATTAGGAAGGAGACATCCTCGACACTTCACAGGTGGGGGAGTAGAGCAAGACTCACTAATAAACTATTCTCTTAGCAGTAGACCTATCCTAATGAGACTTGGCACACATGCTTCAAATGAAAATATATGTACAATGTCTTCAACAATAGGACTAAACACATAAAAAATGTTATGAAACAGTCTACTCCTATATAAGTATGCATATAATGAGTATAGGAACAATCGGTTAAGGCTGCAAGAGCGTAAAACCTTCAGCTTGCCAAAAGAAAGACTCTTGTTTTTCTCATTCTCACTCTCTGCTTTACTCATCGTTATAATCGTGCTTAAACTCTAGATGCATAATCATATTTGACTACATGTGTGTGTGTGTGCTGCGTGTGTGTGTGGGTCTTTAATCCCAATATTTAATCTGACCATCCCAGCCGGCAGTGACCAATTTGCTCGCCTCGTGAGGATGCCACAGCGTACTGATGCAGACACCCTCGTGCGCCTGCCATTTCTTGTACATTTTCGTCGTCTTCCAATCCCAAATGTAGCACTTGCCATCACCATCGCCCGACACCAGGTAACTCATGTCCGGGGAGAAGTCCAGCTGGCATGCATAGCCGGAGACCATGTGACCCGTAAAGGTTTTCTTCCGATTCATTTTGAAACGATTCAATGCGGAAAATATCACGATTTTGTTGTCCAGCGACTGACAGGCCATCCATTTGCCATTGGGCGCCAAGGTGACGGCAGGCATGGAATGCATTGTGGGGTCCGCGATGTACTTCATGTCCACAGGTATGTCCCACTCCCAGATGCGCATGGATTTGTCATCCGAAGTCGTGACAAATCGACGATTGTCATCGACAAACGTAATTGTGCTCACAGAACCCAAATGACGATCGTATTCCTGCACAATGTCGCCGCTGCGTGTGTCCCACTGTCGAAAAGAAAGGGATATTAGTTCTGGATTAGTTAGTTCACTCCTCACACTTACACAAATGATCTTCTTGTCGGAGGTGCCGGCCACAAACAGATGCTGCTTGCTATTGTCTGGATGGAACTTAACGCAGAAGGGCATTTTGCGTGTGGTAAAGCGAGAGATGACATCGCCCGTCTCTGCATCCCAGAGTTTAATGTAGCGATCATAGGAGGCCGACAGGAAGTGGCTGCCCTTGTTGTTCCACGCAACGTCCTTGATGGCCTGTCGATGACCAGAGAAGGTGCGTATACAACGTCGATCGCCATAGACCTCCCACAACTTGACGCGACAATCCATCGAACCGGAGAGCAATAAATGCGCGGTCTTGGGGAACCAACGTATCGAGGAGATGCCTTTGTTGTGACCCGTCCAGGTGTGTATGTGCGCCTTGGGTAGGAAACACTTTGGTGGTGGCGCATTCGAACGCAAATTTACGCCCAGATCGTGTGGAGCGTGCAGGTACGAGCGGCCCTGGTAATCGTAGGCATCCTTGACTGGAATTGGAATGAAAGAGAATTGATTAATTGGCTTAATGTGGACATTGTAGGAGTACTCACTGTGCAGTGTAGACTTCTCCTCGAGCGGTTTATCCTCTGGAATGCGTCCACGTTTATGTCGTTTGGACAGTAGCTCATCCAGCTCGGCACGTTCCTGTTCGTTTGGTTTGGCCACCGATACTTCGTTCTCAAACTTGCCCCATGGACCTAGGAAGCCCTCAACATCCTCGGGATTATCGTTCTTCTCTTGTTTGCGCATTTTTTTGGCCTTGGGCGCTTCGAAGACGGTTTTTCCATTATCATCGTACGCGGATTGCAGATCACCTACATACGATTGACCATCGGCAGTGGCATCCACTGTGGGATCCAAGGCGTATCCGTAGGTGTGAAAGGTACGTCGTTGATTCTCAAACTCAAAGGCATTTATATGCGCTTTCTCCACATAGCCGGCCAGTGTGTTACGTGGTGCCCGCTGCTGCTGGGTCATATCAGGATGCTCTGGACCCTGAACTGGTGCATACATTTCGTCGTAGCGTGGATTGTATGTGACTTCCTTGAGTGTGGGATCAAGGGACCTTGCGACCGCAGCTGCACCCATTGCCACCACATCGGGTGCTGCACACACCGCTAGCATCTTTATCACTGAATTTGTCTTGTCCAGCGGCTGTAAATGCGCGGGTAATTCCTCCGGCTGCTGCTTCTCTTTCTCTTTGCTTTGGCTTTGCTCATGGTCCGACTCGCCCTCGGAGGAGCTTCCGTAAGATTGCAGTCCAAACATATCATCAACTACAGGCTTCGCACAAATTCCGTATATTTGTTGACGAAATGTTGCAAATATAAAACGATCAGAGTATACAATATGAAAACAAAAACGTTTATAGAAATTTCCATCAAGTTGGCGTTTTTATGCCAGCCTACAAAAATTTTGTGAATGGCAAAAGTGTGAATGGCAATAGTGAACGCAAAGTGATAAGTCACAGTATTTAAACTGTTAAAATATATGTTAATAAATGTGTGACTAAATTATTTTGTCATTTCGTTTCAATGAAATAAGTACTAAACTATTTGTTTGTAGTTAACTAATTATTGTTTTGCAAAAATATTTAAAAAAGAAAAGCTGAATTTTATTCACAATATATGTATATCGTTTAAAAGTTATCGAATCTTCATTGCATATATCGATAGTAGCTGCTGTTCACATTTTGTGTGAATGACTATATCGTGGCCTCGCAACACGTGCGCGGTTGTTTTAGTTAACATTGTTTTATATAGTTGAATTTAAGCACTAATATTACTCAATATGTCGATAAGAGAAAAGCTGTTAATGAAAAAGATTGTGAAACGTGAAAAGATGAAGAAGGAACTCACCCAAAAGAAGGGAAAGGGTATACAGACAGCGCCGGCACCAGCTGCGGCACCAGCCACAAAACAGGCCAATGACAACGCAAGGAAACCGCCACCAAAGCGACCTGTGGTGGATGAGGAAGGTATGTGCTGCAATGAATTAAAAGGTAAAACAAAAATAAACCTATATATTACATAGACGACTTGGAGGACGACTTCCAGCAGCAACCACAGCTGCCCAAAAAGAAACAAAAGCCGCAGCAGAAGAAGAAGCCTCAAATTGAGGTTGCCAACTCAGATTCGGACTCTGATGAAGATGCAGTGAATGATAGTGAAGATGCGGACGATGAGGAGCTGAACGGAGAAGAAGGTTTGTTTATATGCCAAATAGTCTAAGGGAATCTGTTGAGGATGATTCAAAGGCGAATTCGAGCAGCACTTGGAAAGCGAGTTAAAGCTGACTTGGGCAGGCATGAGATGCATTTAAAAACAACTACTGAACTTAATGCGAAGCTGAGCTGGGCTAACTCTAAGGAGATCCTTGGTAATTTATGTCTCCACTTGCAGATTCGGAAGAAGATGATGGTGATGACGATGAGGACGAGAATGTGCCCGTGCCAGCAAAGAAATCAAAGCTGAAGGCAACAACCGAGACAAAAAAGGCCGCAAAGAAGGTGAATGGCGCCTCAACGGAAGAAGAGGTGCCCTTCACGGTTGAGTCCTCATTGGCTGCCTTGGATTATCGTGACTCAGACGATCGTACCTTTGCTTCCCTCAAAGGAGGCGTCTCTGAAGCCACGTTGCGTGCAATTGAAGAAATGGGATTCACCGAAATGACAGAAATCCAAGCCAAGTGTTTGACTCCATTGCTCAAGGGTCGTGATCTGGTGGGCGCAGCCCAAACGGGCTCGGGAAAAACCCTCGCCTTCCTTATTCCTGCCGTTGAGTTGATCAACAAACTGCATTTCATGCCACGCAATGGAACAGGCGTCATCATCATCTCCCCCCACTCGTGAGCTGTCCATGCAAACATTTGGTGTACTCAAGGAGCTGATGGCCCATCATCATCATACATACGGCTTGGTCATGGGTGGTTCCAACCGTCAGGTCGAAAGCGAGAAGCTCGGCAAAGGTGTCAACATTCTGGTGGCCACTCCGGGTCGTCTCCTCGATCATTTGCAGAACTCTCCCGATTTTCTGTACAAGAACTTGCAATGTCTGATTATCGATGAGGTCGATCGTATACTGGAGATTGGTTTCGAGGAGGAGCTCAAGCAAATCATTAACCTGTTGCCCAGTAAGTGAATGGAAACTCTTTTAACCCAAGAGGGCTACTTTAACGTCTTCCCTTTCCTCGTAGAACGCCGCCAGACCATGTTGTTCTCGGCCACACAAACGGCACGCATTGACGCGCTGTCCAAGCTGGCGCTGAAGAAGGAACCCATCTATGTGGGTGTGCACGATAACCAGGAGACTGCCACCGTTGAGGGCCTCGAGCAGGGCTATATTGTTTGCCCGTCGGAGAAGCGTCTGCTGGTGCTCTTCACGTTCCTCAAGAAGAATCGCAAGAAGAAGGTCATGGTATTCTTCTCGTCCTGCATGTCGGTCAAGTATCATCACGAGCTCTTCAACTACATCGATCTGCCCGTGACCTCGATTCATGGCAAACAGAAGCAAACAAAACGGACCACGACATTCTTCCAGTTCTGCAATGCCGAGTCGGGCATCCTGCTCTGCACAGATGTGGCTGCACGTGGCTTGGACATACCGCAAGTGGATTGGATTGTCCAGTATGATCCGCCAGATGATCCACGCGAGTACATTCACCGTGTTGGTCGTACAGCGCGTGGTTCCGGCACATCTGGGCATGCGTTGCTCTTGCTTCGCCCAGAGGAGTTGGGTTTCTTGCGTTACCTCAAGGCAGCCAAGGTGCCACTGAATGAGTTTGAGTTCTCGTGGCAGAAAATCGCCGACATTCAGCAACAGGTTAGTGCACACCAAGTACCATTTGACTTCCTTGTCTAAGGGTAACCTTCTTTCTTCTTCGTGCATTTGCAGCTGGAGAAACTGATAGCGAAGAACTACTTCCTCAATCAGTCGGCCAAGGAGGCTTTCAAGTCATATGTGCGCGCCTATGATTCGCATCAGCTGAAACAGATCTTCGATGTGAACACGCTCGATCTGCAGGCGGTTTCAAAGAGCTTTGGCTTTCTGGTGCCGCCCGTGGTTGACCTCAAGGTGGGCGCAGCCAAGCGAAAGCGACCGGAGAAGCGTGTGGGCGGCGGCGGATTTGGTTACTACAAACAGATGAACGATAACGGTTCCAAGCATCGCGTCTTCAAGCAGGTCAATCGGGATCAGGCCAAGAAGTTTATGCGTTAGTTTAGTTAAGCACATTAAAGATAAATCCCCCTCTAACCCTGTACTGCATTATGGTTGCGTAGTAAAGTCGATATAGATACCTACATAACATGAGTGTCTTTATTTCACAAAATGATAATCAGAAATCAACTTCATCGCGACTCATCCCATAGGGCAGTGTGATCCGCCCACACGGATGTGGATTTGCCTTATGCGGTGTCTCTGTTGTTTGTCTCAGCTCTCCCAATTTGGTTTGCCTTGGATTTTTTGGCAATATTTCATTAAACTGTTCCAGTTTCAGGCCACACGCAGCAGTGCCACTCAAACTGTAACGTTTGACAGCGACAGGCACCAGTGCTGTCAATTGAAATGCCATTGAGAGATCGCGCACAATTTTCTAATCCAACTCGTTTTGTCGTCCTACACCCACTCTCGGACACATACGTATTCACATCCACATCCAAATTCATTTAGATATCGAACCAAACTAGAGATGGGCGTGGACTGTCATATTTCGGCACGACCCCGCACGACACGAAAATTAAATTTTCAACACGCACGAACACGTAAATTCAAAAATTTTCCCAACACGGTCCAACACGAAATTTATACGTATTTTTTTTTTTATTTTTATTCACTAATTCATGATATTTCTTTGAAAATAACTTAATATTAAAGAACTTAACAAAAATAACAAAATAATAAAATAATAATAAATAACAATTTGTCAAGCTTAGAACTTGACAATCTAGTCCTACGATCATTGAGGATTTGCCCAGATGTGGAAAATACTGTGTTCGTGTTATTTCGTGCCGAATTTCGAAACACGAACTCACACGCCCATGGACACAATTTTAATTTTGCACCCGTACACGCGTGCACCCGTCGTGTTACGATGTGACACGCAGAAAACACGGTCCATGCCCAACTCTAAACCAAACTAATGCGCGGCCTAATGAAACCCGCTTGCCTGCCTGCCTGGCTTCGTGTTCGGATCGTAACAAATTAATAGTTTTCTATGTGGGCGTGGGTGTGCAAACTGCTCAAAAGCACACAGTAAAGACCTTCCCTCCTCTGTATCCCCCTGCTCCGATCCATACTTGAGTTGGTTACATGCAGCTAGCGCGACGGCGCACTTGTTCGCACGTGGTTAATCGTGCCAGCAAATGTTTGTGAATGGAACTGCGGCCACCATACATGCGACTGTGCTGTGATTATGAAAACCAACTTTATGAATGAAAATTTAACGGTTGACGAAGAAAATAAAACTTTAATACGCACATAAAATAACTCATCGATATTATGAATGCGTGCGTTTATGAATTATCGAAATTAACACATTATTAGCTGTACTGCTTTTTCGCCATCACAGGTACAGGATGTGCGAATTAATCGTCGATATCATGCACTTGTCGAGTTTTGCTTATCGAAACTAAGACATAATTAACTACACTGCTCTTTTGCATTCACAGGTGCAGGATGTGCGCGCTTATGTGCATAGTATTGTCTTGTTCTCTCTCGCTCAGACGGCAAATGTTGGATTGTTGTAACGACCAAGTGCACCACCAGGCCGGCCGTGTGGGTGTTGCAGCTGCTCTTGCTACAACAAGTCGACTGCGGCGGCGCCTACGCAGTGCACGTTGCATGCGTAATGAAATATTAACTGACTCTAGGTTGGCCAATTGACTACTTGACTTAGTATGCCGCCGCTAATTACACCAAAGCGACAAAGAGAACAAGTTAACTGACGGTTACGCTCCCCACCCCCTTTATCGATTGGTTAATATGTCGGCAATTGTTAAAGCGATAGTCGATGCACATTTATATTCACAGCAGACTCGCCAGAGTGTGAACTGTTCGGTCAAAAATTGGCAGCAGACTTGCCAGACTTGCTATTAGATACACTGTAAGCTGTGCTTAAAGAAGTTGCTTATAAAACAGCTTGTTTTATAAGCAATCTTCTTTAAGCATTGATTCATTGAAATCGTACCTAACCTAATTCACCTGTTTGCTGATTCTGATATTGAAATCGTTCCTAACCTTGTTCACTTCATGGCTGACTTTGATCCGGTATATATCTATACATGGTGCATTAAGTAGCAGAGAGGACACCCCAGCCAGGCTCATGTGCAACTCAATCAATCTGTAGCTTCTTCATATACGATTCTGGTTCTGATTTGGACATGGCTTGCACTGGCCAGTCAATAAATCACGCACGAGTGGGCTGCAAATGTAAAGTGGAAGATGGAGAGGGGGAGGGGACTGACATTTGACAGTGCAGTGTGAAAATCATTCACAGCCAGTTGGTGCATTTTCATCGGCTCTTCAAGCATTTTCTGTTGTCTCATACCCCCCACACACTCCCTCTGTGTGCCACTTTTAAAAACCGAAAGTGCTACCACAATGGCCCACATACAAAAGGCCCTGCAGCTTATCGGCCCACGGCAGAAATTACGTGTCTTCTTTATCCAATCCGAGGCGCGTAGGTGTTAACGCCGAAATCGGAACAGCAACAACATCGGGCAGACAATGTCTAAATCTTTACGCGCGACACATATTTTTCAATGGCAATAAAATGCATAATATGACCAGATATGTTTCCATACCATGCGCGGCCCACACACGCACAGGCAGAAGCCGAGGCTGAGGTGGAGGTAAAGCCGTTGGTCAGGTCGGTGGGCGCCTGCTTTCCACTGGCTGCAGAGATTGAAAACTTTCACGTCTCTTTTAAGTGCATGCGGGTGCGGGTGCTGTAAGTCGTCGTTGGCTTTTTTCGGAATACACGGAAACACAAGCAGCAGTAGTAGCAGCACTAGCAACAACAGTAGCAGAGGCAGCAACATGTGGAAAGTAAAAGTTGTAACTGTCCAGGGTCTCATATATGGTTATGGTGCGTCGCCGGGCTGCCGACATCGCCATCGCACCATCGCGACAATATCAACTTTGCGCGAATGCCAATTTTCCCACATAAATTTTGAGTATTTGAGTATTTGGCTCAAAGGCAAGTTTAACACCAGCATTTGACTAACAGGGGGAGCGGGGTAGCCCGCAATTTCCATTCAATAAGCAGTACGGGCGTAATTTGCATAGGCTTTTGGCCAAATGCCCACATATTATGCTGCTTGGTTCTAATCGCATTCGTAGTCGTCGTCGTCTCTTGCCTGTTTACAATTTCCGTACGTAATTAATGCCTCCGCGCAGAGTGTTCCATAATTCAAATTGACGCCAACGCGCCAAATATGCCTAAATGAATGAGCGCAAGCGAGATGGCTGCTGTTAACAGCGCATGATTGACACACTTGGGTTGCCACCTGGCACCAATTGCATATGTGCGATGAGTGTGTTCGAGTCTTTTGGCGCAGTTTAACGTTCAATTTGCACTTGAATCAATGTTATTTCGTTATATTCATTATGTTTGGTTTTTTATTTTTCATCCTGGCTTCGTATTAAGTCAAAATTTTCAATTTACTCAAACAGCTGCGCAGCACACGCAGAGTGGCAACGCTGTCGACTGATCGTCAATGCTGTTAACTGGCTGTTATACTCAAAATGGCACATTGACACTCTGCTTTACTTAGTTTTTGTCTTTGCGCTTTGCATTCAGTTTCTTTTTCTCTGTCTTTGCGTGCGGTTCAGTTGTAGAAATAGGAAGAATCGTTCAAGTAGAGGCGTGAGATCCGTGCGTTTTCCTTTTTTACCCGACTCGAATAAATTTGAAATAAACAAAAAAGGAATTCTCAAAAAGTTAGTGTGTGCAACAAATGCCAATGTATGCGATAAATGTGAAACGAATTGAATACAACAACCCCGCAACAGAATCTACAACACAACACAACACAAACACACACGAAATCAGCAACAGAAAATGTGTGCATATTTTATGCGAAATTTTCAACGTTTGCATTAAATTTGTTAATGATTTTCCAACTGAATTTCCAATGAATTTCGCATGAATTTTCCAAGCAAAGGAATATTAATTTAAATATAGAAAATGAATTTATTTTCTGTTTTAATTCTTGGGGCTGCAGCAGCCACAGACAGACAGAGAGAGAGCGAGTATTTTGACATTCTGCTTTCATTCATCTCCGTTGCTCACGATTACGCTCACAGCCACATACTCGCATACGCATACAAATTAACTGTCCCAGTGTGTATGTGTGTGTGTGTGTATGTGATGGCAAAACGTAGACGGCGACTGCGCCGTATGTCTCTTCTTCCTCTTACCGATCAGAGGCAGCCGCCGCTGCTGCGCTGAGGAATTTTTCTGTCTTCATTTTGGACTTGCTCTCCCTCTCTCGTTCTCTCCATTGTTGTTGCTGCTGATTGTTGTTGTTCGTCGTCTGTTTTCGTTCGTTTTTTGTCTCAAACTTTTTTGGGTGGAGTTGTTTTCAATCTGTTTCTCCTCTTCTGTTTGTTGCTCTCTCTCGCCCACGAGAACTGTTGAGAATTTTAAGCTAACAAAGAAATTGTGTCTATTTTACAGTAACTAAAAAACAAACCACAATAGAAAAAGAAAAAAATCGAAGCGTGTTAAAGCAGGAAGAAAAAAAATTAGTCTTTTGTTTAGCTATTGTGCAATACGTAAAAAACGCAAAACCGAAAGTAGAACAAAGCAAAAGTCGAAAAGTTAAATACGCATCATAAAGGAATTTCAGCTATTACAACAAAAACAACAACATTATTGTGCAACAAAGTAAACAATTGTAAAAAGCTTAAACAAACAAATACAAAGACACAGCAGATCACTCTCTCTCTCACACACATATACATACACAAGCACACCGCAACAACAACAAAATGAGTGTCTGTGAGAACAAGACCGTTGTGCAACAGCAACTACAACAACAAGCCGCCGCAGCCGTTGCAGCCGCCGCCGCCGCTGCCGTTGCTCAGCAGCAGCAGCAACAACAGCAGCAGCAACAGCCCCCGCAAGTGGTGGTGCCACAGCCGCAGCATATGACGCCACAGCAACAACAACAGAGCACACAAAGCATTGCCGACTATTTGGCACAATTGCTGAAGGATCGCAAGCAGTTGGCAGCATTTCCCAATGTTTTCACGCATGTAGAGCGTCTCCTAGATGAAGGTAAGTCCTGCAAATATAATGGAGAAAATTCCCAATATTTCCAACATCTATAACTGAAGATATTGTTGGATAAGTCCTGTCTTTATGCCACTTCAAGTATAAATTAAGTTGTAGGTCTCTTTAGTTGTCAGTTCAAGTCGAGTTCGTTCTCTCTCGCACTCTCTTTTCCTCTCTTTCCTTCGAGCGCCACCTTTGATTATGCTAAGCAACGTCGCGGCACGTCGTCGTCGCTCTCTATCTCCCCCAATAAGCGCTACTTTGTTTCGCTCTCATGTCTTTTTCTATATTTAAAGACGCTTCTCTTGTTGATCTCGAGTTCATTCCACCTTGCAGAGAACCCAAAGTCACTGCTGTTGGCGCAACGTCGACGTCAGCGTCGCTGCCCAGTTGTGTTTGTTATTTTTAGTTACTTCCTTTTTGTGTGCCACTTCGTCGTGGGGTCTCTTGCGCTCGCTGTCTTTGCCTTGCTCTCTGAGCTCCTCTCACTCTCCCTCGCGCTCTCTCTTGTTATTTTAAAGAGTGCACACTGTTGATTGTCTGTTGATTGCTGCCGCATTGTGGCGCTGTTATGTGTTTCTCTCTTGCTCCGTCGAACGGGACCCCTACCAATGTATTTTGTGTGCAGCGATTTACACATACACACGCATACAAACAGAGAAAGAGAGGGAGAAAGGACTCTCTTTGATGACAACCGCGTAAGCGTAATAAGTGAAGCAATTCCTCGCTTGGCTGCCCACGCCTCCGTTTGCACTTTAGAGAGAGAGAGGGAGACAGAGAAAATCAACATAGAGATGAAGAAGAAGAGACGAAAATCAACACAACCATAGTCAACTGGGCGCGAGGTGAGGGCATGGGCGTGGTACATACAGGACAACAAAGACGACAACTATCACAGCGACTACCTGAATGGATGTGGATATGGTCTGCTCTGGACTGGCCTGGTCGCATCTCGTTTTCGTTACATGCGTTGTTATTGTCGCCGTCGTTAGTGTTGTTGTTTGTTCAACATCTGTTGGCCATATGCAATGTACCTACATGTGTATGTGTGTGTGTGTGTGTGTCTGTACACTTGGAAAAAACACCGTTGTATACATGTTATTTTAAAATAAATTTATGTGCATATGAATCAAATTTGAATTAAATATATATAAATATATAGTTTCGGGATCAAAGAATTAATGTACATACTTTTTTAGAACTTTGATGTTTACCCCATAAATTAGGTTAATTAACGTGGAAACTTGTCGTGTTATTTATATTGATTTTGTTCGTTGGGATTTCCTGATTTCCTAACTAGAAATCTTGAGAATTATTAAAGTAAACTTGCTCTTTCTTGCTTCTTTTTCGGTCAGTGTACACATGCGAATGTGTAATGACAAAATTATGTTGCACAGCCCAAAAGATACAAATACACATAGATACAGATATAGAGAGCTAATGTACTATGATACGTAAAGCTGCAAACTAGTTTTTCATGCACAGATTTTATTTGCCAAAAGCAAAAGCATTGACAATTTGTTAAAAAAAAACTCGTTCGACCAGCCACAAGAAACCTCCCTCTCTCCATATCCCACCTAAGCCCAACGACAACAGCTAAGCAAACAACACTAGCAATAACAACAACAGCAGCAACAGCAACACCCACCCATCACCCGCTGCTGCTGCTGTTTCTGCTGCGTCTCCTTCTGCTTATCAGCAGCTGTGGGAGTCGTCCGGACAAACGAACTACTTGGCCCATTCATACATGCGATCGCACACACACCCGGACTCGACTCGGACTCCGACTTGGCCTGTGGGTCGCTCTGTTTTAACGGCTTTCGACTTTTCAACTTGATGCTGAATGTTTTTACTAGAAGTTTTATCGTTGTTGTTGTTACTGTTTGTTGTTGTTGCTGTTCGTTTGCGACTTTCTCTTTTCAATTGCTGTTGTCGTCGCTGGGTTTCTGTTCAGTTTTTGTAGCTGTTGCCTCTGTGGCAGTGGCAGCGACAGTGTCTGTCTGTGACATGCGGGTCGACAAAGTCGGTCAGGCAATCCGCATAAAGTATCCCAAAAAATTGAATTCATTATGAGTGTGTCTTTGACTAACTGTGTGTTAGATCAATGATATTATTAGTAACTCGAGTAGAATAATGTTTACTTAATTATATACGCTATCTATAGGGTAGAAATAGTTTTATAACCTTTTGATAACTAGAAATGTGTGTAATTGGCAGAAAGAGAACACTCCAATGCAGTTGATTCCGACTGTATAGTATACTCACTCAGATCTCTGAAATTATAAGAGCTAGTGCTATTATATTTGTGACAATATGTTTCACGTATATCTGCACGTAGCTCGAGTTTGTTTGAGAATTAGTCCATGTTCCTTTCGGCTCCAGTAAATTGAATATAAAAGTAATTTCAGTATGTACACTCGTTATTACCTTGGAAATAATTAGCTTATTATCGAATAAGAAATGTAGAAGTTATTCAAAAAACAGAAGGTGGCAGAATGTGTGTTTGCAATATGGATTTCATAAAGGAATTTATGAAATATATTTCCAATTAAATGTGACAATAGAAAAACCTTATGAATGATAGATATAAACAATTTAATATGCAAGAGAATTTCTTCTGTTAGAGAGAGCCACAAAAAAATCTCACAATTCGTATCCATTTTTTTGGGGGGCGGATATTTGTTGCATCTGTGAATATAATATTAAACGCATTTCTGTTGCAACCTGTTGGCAGAATGCACACAAAGTTGTGTACGTGTGTGTGTGACTCGTGCCCCCACATATTTATGTGAATGTGTATATTCTTTTATGTTTCGGCTTTTGTTATTTCGCATAGTTGCCTCTTTCGCATTTAGAATGTCTTATTTATTTATTTTGCCGCTTGTTTTTATTGTTGTTTTTTTTTTTTTTTGTGTGACTCGCGCGGCTCGTCGCTTTTGGCACTGCTGACATAAATTTCGCTGTTCATTTTGCTGTTGTTGTTGTTGCTTGTTGCTTTTGTTGGGGGTAGTGACTCATGGCTAAAAATGAAAGAAAAAAAGTCGAATAACAAAATTGAGCAGAGAAAAAGCTAAAGAGATCTAATGTAGCAGCAGAAGCCAAAGCAGCAGCAGTAGCACAGTCAGCATCAGCGGTGTTTTGTTGTATCTGTGTATCTGTTAGATACATATGACACATGCCGACAGAGCACGTTTCTAGCTAGTTTTGTATCTTGATGCATGCCGAGCGATTTGCACAGTTGAAGTGTGCCTAGACTGTGGAAAGACGACGTCAAAACAGTGTGCTCGGATTACGGTGCGACGCAGTCCAAGCATAACTGCACGTACTACGTATCTTAGAGATACATATTACCTGTAGACTCTGTTTGTATCTTCCGCATGACGGCTGTGTAGTACCCTGAAAGTGTTTTTCTGCGTAGATCATGCAAGACACTGTATCTGTCTCTGTATCTGTATCAGTTCTGTATCCGTATCTGTAGCTTCATGTGTGCCGGTATTGGTATCTGTATCTTTACTCTTTTGTCTGCCTGTATCTGCATCTGTATCTCTATCTGTGTATCTGTATCCACGCCTCTAATCAAATTATTACTTAAGGTGTATTTTCGCCCACGCATTGGCCGAAATAAGAGCAACAACAAGAACAAGGAACGAATTCTGTTGTTGCTCTTTGCTTTGTATCTTTGGCAGCGGTCGCCGCGATCTTATAGATACACACACACTGGCAATGTCTCTGTGTATGTGTGTATCTTGCGTTGTGCATTTAAAAAATCAAATTACGTTTGTACGCGGCCTACACCCGCTACATTGAGAGCGCGCAAATGTTTATATAGTCACACACAGCAATACAGATGTCTATATACAGATACAGATATATATTTATATATATATATATATATAAGCTACGCTATGTGCTCGGCATTTTCTCTCTCTCTCTCTGCTCGGATACATACACGCTCGACAGTTTTCATGAAGAAATTTGAAATGTGTTTCATTTCTGTCTAAATTTAGATGATTGGAAATGTTTCTGAGCGTCCGCCTTGGAATTTCTGCTCTCTATTTGACCGTTTTTGGGGTCCCCCACCTCAGCATCATCATTTATATCGAAATGCATCGTCAATTTAAACGCTTCATCGATCGCCGCCAATGCAAGCAAATTTAATTAGAAATTAAAACAAAAAAAAATAAATAAAGAACTCGCAATGAAACGCTTTTGAATTTCAATTCAATATTAAACGAGACTCAGCTCAGGCACTGTAGACCCAGCAATGGACAATGTTTATAGTACGGAATCGTAGTTGGGCCTGACTGACGTCGTGCTCATAAATTTGTTGACAATTGTTATGCGGAACGCGTGGGCACAGCTGGCAAACCCTCACTCTCTCTCCTTTGGTTATGGCACCCACACCCGGTACCCACATACAGCCAGAGGGTTTCCAGCAGAGGGGTGAGGGGTAAGGCTAGGGCAGGGTGGGAGGGCACTTTGTATACCACGTATCATTGCGCTTTTTAAATTCAATTAAAATCTTTTGTCATGGCGACCATTGAATGTTTTGATTTATTGTTGCTGTTAGTTGTTGTTGTTGATATTGGATTTGCTTATGCGTTTTATGGTCACTGCTGCTACCAAAAAGAGCAGATTGCAAGCTACCACGGAAGTTGACCGTGGACAGTAGCTATGGCAGTCCCCCAGGCTGGTCGTCAACAAGCCAATTGACCGCCATGGGGGGGCCAAATGATCAGTTGGCCAATTCAATTGCATTTAGCATGTTTCAATTTATCGCATGCATGCATATTGTGTGCATATTGTGTTGAAAAGGGCATTGATCAACAACGCCACCGATCAACGATCGCTCAACGATTGATCATTGACAGGCGAAAGTTGTGGGCTAAAACGTTGATTGGTTTTGCCTGGCTTGCTTGGTTGCTCATGGAAAGTGGGTGGATCCGTACATGGTTTAGGCTTATATAACTTTAAGCTACTACTATATGATTTAAAGTTACCTATCTCTGTATGCTTTTAAGTCAAGTCATTTGACACTTGATTTTTCTTGAGGCAATAACATTAGCGAACCTTTTTCGGGCACTTTTCTCAATTAGCAACTTTGTAAACGTTCAGGGAATTCAGGGAATTGTTCCGCTCTCCCATTTTGCGGCGGTAAAATATGATACTACTTTAAAAATGAGTCAGCAGCAGAGCACATGGCAATCCTAAAGATATGTCTACGAATCTATAGCCTTCAATTAGCATTTTCAAGTGCCTGCCTGAAGGGGATCCCCTTCCCTTTCCCCTTCGTACCCTCTGCCAGCTTCTGCGTTTTTTAATAAAAATTAGATGGCGTCATTTTCGACTTGCATGACATTTGATACACAAGCACAGTCAGACACACTCACAGCCAGACACACACTCACAGTTAGACACACACACATAGACCGCCTGCAACAATTTTCGTTGTGAAGTATTTTGACAAAAATAGCAAAAATATACTGGAACAAAAAAGCGCGTAATTAAAATCATTTTGTTTTTTGGCATGCTCGTGTTTCATGTGTGCTCTTTATTCACACACACACACTCACTCTTGTTTCTCCAGTGTCGCCTCAAGCATTCCAGCTCCTCTCTTCCCTTTCCCGAAAGCCACTCTACATGGCACGCGACTACCAGCAGCCGCTTCTGGTTGCCACTCCCCCCCCTCTCGACAGCCTTCTCCTACATCTGCGGCAGCCATGTGGCATTAGACAATTGCTTTAATATGCCAGTAGACAAGCCAAGCCGCACAAATTGAACAATTTGATAACAAACCGCAACATGCAAAAGGCAATAAATTTGCTTTGAAGTTTGTCTGTGGTGCCATATGGTCGCTTCAGTCGCTTTGCTGGCTCCTCTCAACTTCAACTTCAACTGCAGCTCGAAATACAGCGCCGTATATGGGCAGAGAGTTGGCTGCCACCACTTGAGTTGTAGCAAGTGAATCACTTTTGTTTTTTTTTCCAATTTCAATTTTCAATAATCGCTGATCAATTGAAAAATTCAATTGATCAGAAGGAAACTCTGAGAAACCCCAGAACCAGCAGCTGGCGTGTGAAATGCGGGCACTGCAAATACACATCCACAGAGTCGCACAAATGCCACCCTGCGTAGAACAACTGCAATTAAATGTGCCATTAATTGATAAATTGTCATTATAATTACAGAAAGAAGGGTGAGATTAAGACTAAACAAATTCACAGATACAGATACACCGATCTGATTGGGTTCATCGATCTGATTGGGTTTTACTGGGTTTTCCCCAATCCCTTTGCTACAAATTTTGGATCGGTTTCTTTTTATTATTATCTCAGTTTAAAGTTCAAATTTTAAATTTTAATTTTTTAAATTTAATTTTAATTTAAATTAAATAAAATATTAATAATCTTTTAATTCATTTACATTCATCCTTTTAAAAAAAATTATTATTAATGTAATCAATTTTTTTTCTTAATTTTTATTGTAATTCTTTTCCCAGTCGACTGCCATTAGTCGACATTAAATAAATAATATAAAAAAAAAAACAGATTTAGATACAGTTAAATTAACAAATAATATGACAGACAAAATATTGCTTGAATGTTATTCTGTGACTTAGTTATTTACAGATCTAGATATATAAACAGATGTAGATCCATATTGCAAATACATATTAAGGCAAAGAAGATCAAACTAACTCATGGTTCTATAATATATCAATAAGTTTGTCATCCCTTGACAAGATCATTGTCAGTCGAATCGATTAACAGATACGAGATGTATCTCATAGATACAAATACGTGCAAAAGATATGTACATAAGATGCAGACATTTTGAAGATGAAAACGTGGCATGAAATAACAGCAAACTGTCGCCACGCGAGTCACAGAACTCAGTACGCTGCTACTTGTATCTGCAGCTGTAGCTGTATAATAGTATCCGCTGTTCTTTTGGCTGTCTGCAATTCAGAAATTCACCAAACGACGCGTAGTTTTTTGTGCAGCATGAATGAATGTTGTTGTCGTCGTCGTCGTCGTCACGATGTGTGAGTGTATGTGTGTCTGTGTATCTGTGTGCGTGTCTGTTGGCATTTCATGTGCTTCTTTTGGGGACGCCAGCCGTTTCAGTTTTGCACTATTTTCGCCTTTGCGCGTCAGCCAATTTCACGCACTTTCGTGTCGTTCAACTGTTTCGATTGAAAGTCTTTGGTATATGCGAAAATTAAGCAATTGTCACGCCCACACGACGCCTTAATTGTTGTATTTCTCATCAGCTGTTCGCATCGCCCCCGTCCGTGTATGTGTATGAGTGCCTTTTCGCCTGTTGCCTTTTTGTTGTTGTTTCCGTTTTTGTATATCATCATTATAGCACTCTTTTCATTTCAAGATAACATAAAATTGAATGAATCGTGCTCGCACGTTTCGCATCAACTGCGTATTTGGGTTAAATGTCACTTCGCTCCATGTTGAATCATAAACTACGACTTTGCAGTGCGTAGGTGGCAGCAAAATTGACCAAAAGTTCGAGGAAAAAGAAAATAGCTGAAAAATTGCAATGCATTCGACTGAAATTAAATATTCTTGTTGCCCACAGTAATTTCCTACTTTCTGTTCATCAATAGTATATGCAAAGTTAGGTTAATATTCATTTGAATTTTGATTTTGGTTGCAGTTGGTAAAATTTGTAAATCTCAAATGATTTTTCATATTCATTTACTTGGAAATTGTCGATTTTCATATGACGTTTGGCCTTGCAAGTTTTACGCATTGATGACAAAGCGTAGTTATAATTTCGGGTGAATTTTAATAAACTTTTGAGATTCATTATTTTACCAAATATTGCTAAGTTTTCTGATTTTGAAAGTGCAGTACTATTAAGCACTTTTCTTAGTAACAAAAGTTAAAGTGGAGTGTTCCTGACCGTTAGATATCCTAAACGCGTTAGTCTTCTTATAGATAACGAAATTATGACTTGATATATAGTATGTGTTTATTCCGATTAGATTAATATGTGGAGAGTTGGTAGATATGGTATTTATCTGTGTGTAAGTGGAAGCTGAAAATTGTAGCTCAAAACCAGTAAGAAAAGCAACAGTCGCGCAGCACGCGACAGTGGGATACCCTTCGACCTATGTATGTATGTTCCTATGTATGTACACATAATTACATATGCACATGCTTTGAAATTAATCCCGACAGATGGCGCTCGCGCTTCGCGCTCGCCCGCCTCCCTTGTTAACTGACAGAAGCACTTGGTTTTATGCTCATTCTTTCTTAAATAACTTCTGTGATTATTGTCCGATTGGATTGTAATTTGGAGACTACGTAGATATTTCATTCAGCTTAGTATATGTTAAAGTCAGAAAGTTGTATCTTTTATTCAGCGCTTACAAATTGAGTTAAAAAATTAAATTATTGATTTGCGGGGGCGGTGGGCGTGGCACCTAAAATTTGAAATAAACTTGATCTGCGCCGAGTACATAGGAAGCATAGAAACCGAGTTCAGAACAAACTATTCAAAGCAAACAAACACCTTTTTTGATTATTTAAGCTTAATATTTTCTACTATTTTGAGTAGCTTCACTTTCGCATAGCCAACATAATATCAACTGCCCACTCAACATACAAGTCTTAACCTCAACTCGAATGCGTCCATCTCAAGGACATCTTGTGGCTTATCAAGTGGCCTGGTCTGGTGTGGCCAGGTCTGGTGTGGCCTGTGTCTGGTCCAGCTGGGCAGTTGCTTCGTGAATGTCATTGCAAGCCGCACAGAGAGTGCACTTGCATTTTCAAAAATGCTATTCCAGTACCTCTTACGCTTGACACAACTTACTAACAACGAACGTGGGCTTTTCCGGTTTTCCAACGCACAACAAGCCCACACCAAAAATTTCTTGTATTTTGTCATTTAGAAACCGAGCGAGGCGAGTGTGAGAAAGACAGCAATACAGACAGAGAGGAGAAACTAGTGGGGCACGTTGACGAGACATCGTTTGCCAGTTCGACTAAAAATAAACAAAAAAACGTGGGCGCTCAAAGGTGTTAAGAACAAGTTGCACAACGCAGAACCGCAAAAAATAAAATAAACCTGCAATGTAGAAATAGCTATAATAAATACTAATAAATAGCTACATATGTATGTACCATGTACATTGTGTAAGATGGCGCAAAGTAGTCGCCGCATAAAATACCTATTGACAGTTTTGTAGTAACAACAAATAAATTGTTGATGAAAGGGAAGTGAAAAGATTTATGGGAGAAAAGAGAGAAAGAAAAGAATTAGTACATTCATCCGTCATTGCTTGGTTTTACTTTGCCAAAGTTCGCATAGTAAACTTATCATACCTTTCGGCTACATCTGCTACAGGATATTTGTACATGACTTAATGGCAAAAAAAAAAAAAAAGAAAAGGGAAACAAAGCAAAAGAGAAAAGTCGGCAACTCTTTGAATCTTTGTTTCAAAATGAGTCTGCTGGACACTTGAATTTTGGTCAAGCATATTGCGTTATATGTGTAATTATGCAGACATACACGCACACTCACATACACACACATCAGCATATCTATGCCTTCTTAAAATTGCTGTGCGACAGTGGGTAGGTGGACAAGTGGTAGGCAGCGTCGAAGACGGGCTCAGTAATAATTTATAGCAATATGGATAAGGTAGAGAGAGAGATGAGGAGTAGAGCTCTTCATGTATTGTCTTTAGCCCCGAGTGGCATTGGTTTGTTGTTGTTGTTGTTCGTGTTGTAAACAATATTAATTATACGCACGTCAAGTAAAAGGCAGCACCACACGATCAACAGACATGGACTGCATGGCCCATTTAAAGCGCTTAAGACGCCCACAGATCCCCAAAAACTTAAACACCATTTGTATGTACAGATACAATCGTATTGACATTTCTTTTGAAATGATTGTTGGTAACTTTGCCTTGACTATTTGCCAATTACACTGAAATTCCAAGTGACGTCAGCGGCAGACTTCACAAACTTTCACCCAGGAAACGCAAACACTGCGTACATACTAACCCAAATTTTCCGTAAATATGTAGAAGATACAACCAAGTATACATGCATATTTTCTCCCTGTAACAGCTGCGAGTTTTCAGAATGAAAGAAATAATAATAATATTTTCTTTCGTCGATTGATCGAACGCAGCTTGCAGAACGCACGAAATGTTTACAAGTTTTTTAGAAACATTTTGTGGTCGTAACAATTTGGTTTATTTCAAAAGTTTGTGCAATAAAATAGGAGAGGAAGAAAGACATATGTAGATCGAGAGAGAGAATGAGAGAGGTGGAGCAACAGATAAGGGAATGCAGGTGAAGTTGGTAGGGCATCGAAAGATTGTTCCCAAATTCAGATACAAAATTTACTCAGACTGCGCAAGGGTCATGAACTCTGCGGTTGTTCATCGGGCTCACACACAAATACACGCATACAAACAGAACAAATCTGCTTGTGATTTGTGAGATTTTTTCTCGTTCTCTCCCTCTTTCTCTTCTTTGGCGCTGTTGTCGTCCATGCCGTCGTCGTCTTCGTCTATGTGGCCAGGCGGGCAGCGCGTCTCGTCTGTTTATGTTCCACACACGTAGCAGGGGCTCCGGAAAAGTCATTCGCCTACTCCAGAAATAAACAAGTGATGGCAGCGCGGCAACAACAGCATCCTACTCTGCCCCTGCCCCTACCTCGACTAGACAAGGAGGGGGGCCTGACAGAAAATTTTATCTTTTGGATTTTTCTTTAAAAATAGCTGACCGGCAAAAAGGAGAACAAAAGCAACAACGGACACGCAACACACACACACACACAAGAACAACAACATTTTGGACATATTCTAGCTGCAAGCCGCTTTTCAAGTGTTGAAAGCCACTAGAGGTGGGGCGGAGGTGGGCAGGAGGGCCATCAGGTGTGTTGATTGAACGTCTTCAAAAGTGTTTTTTGTGCTTCAAGCACCAGACATTGATGAGGCTATTTCAATCATTCATTGCAGTTCTTTGTGTTTACAGCATCTTTCTAGCATGTATATATAACAATAACATATGATTCTCTATTATAATCGTTTATCTTCGTTATCTTGTGCTGCGTTTGTGTGTTTATCTCTGTCGCAGTTTATCTTCATGCGCAAGAGCTTCATAAATTACAAATGAGGCTTAATAGGAGAAGCAAACCCGAACCGAACCGAATTCAAACGAATCCAGCCGAAGCAATATGTATATGTATTATAAACTATAACTAATCTTATCTTTTTTCCCCCCTTTTCTTTGCTTCTTTCAGGTGAGTTTGCTTAACACACAACGGCATTATCAGGTTATCGGTCGATGCGATAAGGCGCGAACAGTAGCTGCCTGTTTCTTCATTGGTTCACTCGACCATTTGCCGACGGCTTTGTGGGCTAAAAATCGACCCGATTGGCTGAGTACACATATTGTCTATTATCTATACTATATGCTGTTAATTTTTAATTGGTTTAAGCAGCCATTGCTATAAACCGTGCAGGGAGGCACACACAGTAAACATTCCACAATAATTGAGAGAGAGAGAGGGAGAAGGAGAAGGGGAGAGTAGGGGTAACTCATCGATAATGTCTGGCGTTGAGTTTTATGAGCAAAGCTATAAAATAAGCTCGGTTAATTGCTTTATAAAAATGGACGCGCATGGAACGATCGACCGACCGCGAGACCCACTGACTGGGCTGGCTACTGTTTCTGAAATGATTAACTGGTCAACTGGCTGCACGCCTGCCTGCCTGCCTGATTGAATGAAAGAGAAAGGGTGCAGTGGGGGTGGGGTATAGTAGGGTAGGCTAAGGTACTGTGGTCAGGAGTACCTAAGCTTTAAATTTATGCACTTTACTTGTCACTGCCATGTGCCGTTTGCAACTTATTATTGGCTAAAGAGAAAAAGGTTTAAAGGTTTTTCTATAGAACCATAAGCTCCTCAGTCGCTCCCCCTTTTGCTCTGCCCCTCTACCCTGCTGCGCTTCATTGCTTTCATTGTATGAATCTTAATTAATTTTGAAATATTGACGAAATACACAAAGCATCCGCAGCTCGTCAGGTCGTGACGCTGTGTTTTGTTTTGTTTGGCTCGCTTCGTTTCGGTTTACTTTATTTTTTCTTTTTTTTGGGGCTCTCTTCTCTCTCTTTTGGATAAGGTCGCTTATACGCGGGGTGTGGCTTCCTGTGCGTTGCTTTGGCTTTTATCTTGGCTTGTTTTGCGACTCATTAGGAGGAGCAGTTTTATACCCGATAGCCACATGCCAGAAGGGTGTTATAAAATGTAGATAAATCCATTTCCGATATCAGAATATATAAATTTTTACTTCTGTATGAATTATATTATATTAGAATTTGATCACGCCCATTTCTGCCCACGTCATTGGACTTAAGTGAATTATAACCGTATTTTTAAAGCTCGAACATTAATTTCAAAAAATGGTTACCATTCAAATCATTTCTGAAATTGGATAATAAACATAGAAAAAACATTATAGCGGGTATTTCACAGTTAAGCTCTAGATTTACTTACTTCTTTGTGTCCAAAGGGGCCCAAAGAGGTTTGCCGCCCGCGTTTTTCACAATTTCACCAATTTACGCACTTAATGCAGTTCGACAACAGTTTGCATTCGAATTCGAACTCGAAAGCGGCAGATTCGGTTACGGGTTTTTCTTGCTTACGTGGCGGCATTTTGTGCGAAATTGCGCACATGGGAACTGTTTGATTTGCGGCCAATTTTGCTTGGCTCGATGCCTTGCGCCACTTTGACCACAGCCACAGCAAAAGCAGCAGCAACAACAACAGCAAGAGCTGGGACAACTGTTTAACTGTTTAAATCGACATTTGCAACGTTTTTTGGCAATGACAAGTTGCAGTTTTTGATTTGTTTTTTTTTCTTATTTTGTTTATTTTGGAAAATTGGCTCTCTGCTTGCGAACTTGTTTGCAATTTCGCGAACATGTTTCGTTCGTTTTGATTTTGTTACAATTATATCTTATGTAGTATATATATTTTGTTTTTCGATTATTATTAAATTCAAAGCAATGAGGATTTGTCTGCGACGCATTTGCATTGCCTTGAAAGTATCGATTGCTCAATTAATTACCCCAAAAATGACACATTTTTCTTATGTCTGCATGCGCTATTTATAACCTGAGAAACCTTCTCGAATTGCGTTGAGTATCAACAAAATAAATACAGCTCGGCCCCCTTGGAAATACTTTGAAGTAGCTCACATACTTATGTTCCAAGGGCAATGCGAGGCATTCCCAAAAAAAGATATATCTTATTACATGTTAATTGTTTGCATTGCTGTCGCTTTGGCAGTAATTTGATGTAGTTGTTGTTGTTGTTCCTTTTGTTATTACTGCGTATGTTTGTCAGTCGTCGCTGTTAAGCCTGCCACGCCCCACGGTAGTGTTGCTGCCGCCTTTGCTGCTGTTGTGGTGCTGTGGTTGCTGCTGCTGTTCTCCGGTTTCTGTTGTTGGCTAATTGTAATCTCGTTGCTTAATGTCAAGTTGCAAGGTTGCCGAGTCGTTGCACAGGCAGACAGAAAGAGATTAGGGGGGGAGTGAGAGGAAGCACATACTGTTATTTGTTTATATTGTGTGCGTGTGAAAAAATTTTAATATTACTGTTGCTGCTGTTGCCTACACGCGTCGCAAAGTAACATTTGCATTTTTATATTAATTTTGTTACGCTTCCATTGTGTGTGTGTGTGTGTGTGTGTGTTAGTTGTTGACAGTCAACCTGCTTTCCACTTGGTCCATTGTTGAAATTGAAAGTTAAACAAAATTTACGCCATGCCTCTTTTGCCACATTTCACTTCCTTTCCAGTTAAGATTCATGACTCGCTGCGAGATTTCTTCTTCTTGGGCATTCTGGCGTGTCCGACCACCTTCACTTTACTTTACATGCAGCATGCGAAAATTCCTAAATGAAAAACTCACATTACATTCGCCTTGCCTCGTCTTGTTTTGCCAGAGTCGTTGACACAATTCCCCTGCCAGCAGTTGCTTGTCTGATCTTTAACTTGAGTCATCTTAATAGCATTAGATTTAATGCCCTTTGTGGGGGGCGAATTTGGTCATTTGGTCATTTTGTGCAGAATGTCTATGTGTGTGTGTATGTTGCCAGGCCGATTAACACGCAGCTGCCGTCCCTCGTATTATCTCATTAAAATTTTTAATACATTTGAAGCTTATTAAATGACACCGGCTACGCTAAAATAATAAAAAATTCGAAGCAATAAACAGTGCAAAGAACCGAAACGGAATTAGTCACGTTTCTTGTTTCAGAGAGGGAGTCTGTCGTAATATTTCGATTTAATCGCAACAAATTATAAGCAACATTTAATTTAATTTCAGCATTTGTACAAGGTGCCGAATTCATTTCAATTTCACTGTAAAATCTAACAAATTAACGAGACTGTCGTTGTGCTTATTGAGGGCAATGTTTGTGATAATTAACAGTTAAATTAGTTGGGAAGCTCGGCATGAAAAGGGCATTTGCTGTTCCCCTTACCCCTTGGGCTACTGTCAGTCAACCTTTATTGAAGAGGTTTTGTTTTTTTTTTGCTTTAAAACTTTAAACTATCATCAATTCAGCAGATAATAATTAGTCATTGTGTATAGAGGAAAGAACACTTGACGGCATGCGTCTAATAATAAAACATATTACTTCATCGAACTCTGTGATAGCTGTCAAAAAATATTACCATAAATTGAATATGTAATTTTATGCTCTGTTTAATGGGGAAATTATACAATACGATGAAATTGCATTTGGCGTTGTAGGGTTGAAAAAAAGAGTGATATACATAGACAGGTACAAAGAGAGACAAAGAAGCCAGACAGCTGGCCAAATGACATTAAACTTTTTGCCTAGTCGCGTTTCTGAGATTTCATGTTAACAATGAATAACTTGAAATGTTTACATTTATTAAAATACACAAGTAATCGGAAATTTATTCAAAATTCTATTCGTCATTTCTAAATTTCTTCAACCTCCTATAGCGTAAAATCTCTTAAATGCATATTTATACCCTTGCAGAGGGTATATTAATTTTGGGAAGAAGTTTGCAACGTCCCTTAGGAGGCATCTCTGACCCCATAAAGTGTATATTTTCTGAATCAGGATGAACAGAGGAGTCGGATTAGCACTGTCCGTTGGTCCGTGTGTCCGTCTGCTCGTGTGTCAGTCTGTCCGTCTGTTGCAACGCAAATTAGAGTCTCAGTTTTAAAGCTATCTTTATGAAACCTGGTATACATATGTACTTCTTTTTGCTGCACGCTGTTTATAAGTTGGAAGGAACGGGATCGGACCAATATATTGTATATTTGCCATAGAAACTATCGGCCGATCTATGTTATTTGTTAAGATATTGCAACAAAATTTTCTACATCGAACTTTTTCTATATAAATAATATGCCAATAAAATTTCATAAAATTTGGATGACTATTACATATAACTGCCATAGAAACAATCGGTCGAAATAAAAGTTTTTGTATGAAGTCTAGTTTGGATTTTAAAAATAACTTAACTTGCCTATTAAAGTTAGACATAATATTGAACATAAACAATACTATTTAATTCAGAACTATTATATATAACTAGTATTGAAACGCTCGGGGGGAAACAAGAACCTGCAAGGAAGCCTTTCGTTCTGTTAATTTTTTTTTTATCGAGGGTAACTGGAAGTCGCGAACTATCGCTTTAAAAATGACCCCCATAGCTTATACTTCGCTTTGTCTGTGACCCAATTTCCCCAGCTATAGTACACGATTTTCTACTATATACAACATATACCAACAAATGCAACGCATATTTTACACTTCGTGTGGATTAAAATAAAATGTGAATCATGTTTGAAAAAACTCGAACAACATATTTTTGTTGTCGTTGGAGCGTGTGAATCGACATCTTGTGATATTATAATTCAACAAATAAAATCAAGTGTCACACTTGCTGTGTTTTGTTTAAATAATACACACAAAAAAGAGAAGAAAAACAACCGCAAAATATACAAAAAATTAGCATTATTTTTGGGTGTATAGTATGTTCTTTATATTTATCCGTCGTCATATCATATCAAAGGGGGCAGAGCAGGCTAACCGCAAGTTAACCCAAAGAATGCTTGCTGGGAATTTAAAAAATAAATAAATAAATAAAATTACCCAAATTACAGGCGTGTGTGTGTTTGCAACGCACACATGTGCAAATAAAAGAGGGAAGAAAAGATTTTTAAATAAATGTTGAAAGAATATTTTTGAGAAAATTTATATTTTATAAAGGAGGTTTTGTTTGTTTGAAAAAGAAAGTAAGATAGTATTTTGAATAAAAAAATATATTTTTGTTGTTGTTGGAAAAAAGAAAAGAGAATTCTCTTTTAGACAAAATTCACTGGATGAATGTAAGTATTGAAAAAGTGTTAAACATTGCACATGCAAAAACATGTTAAAAGGGTGGCTATGCAAAATATATGCGCGTTTTTAGCGCGTTTTCAGCTTTGTATTTTTGCAAAGTAATTTTGCGCGCTTTTTCAAGGCCAGCTAAAGCTGTGTGTGTGTGTGTTGAGTTCATGCCAAATGTGCCTGCAGTTGGTTTATTGCCGCAGGCGAAAACGGCTTAATTGCAGTGGCTGAAACACGGCACGGCTCGCGGCTCTCAGCTGGCTTCGTTGGTAAGCCGCGTTTAAAACATTTCGTTTCGTTTCGTTATTGTTATTGTTGTTTTGTGTTTGCGGGTTTGTCATTGCTTTGACAATTTGTTAAACTCGTCTTGTGTGTCACCCACACACACACTCACACTCGTTTTGGCATTGCTTAGGCTCTGGCACAACACCCACGCCTGTGCCCACAGCGAGTCATCTAATTCGAGTCATGAATGCTTTTGCATTCATAAATTAGCTGCCAGATACTGAGAGTATTCGAGTATATACTGTATCTGTGTGTGTGTGTGTGCCTTGCTCTTGAAACCAAATCGTGAGCCAATGCAAATTGCCAGCTTCAGCTCAAATAATCAATCAGCTGAACTTCCTTCCCCCACCCTGAGCTTGGTATTAATTTGGTTTAGGTGTTACCTAGCTTGGCCTACCTGCCTGCCTGCCTATATATCTGTGTATCTGTATCTGTTGATTGCCTGCCCGGCATATCTTATGAGATTGACAAGCTGGGATTAAACTTTGGCGTGAACAAGGCTGTCTGCGGTCTGTGTATGCGTGTGGGGGGCGAATCTTGCTTCTTGTTAACAAAATCAAATGCAATCGTGCTAAATTTACTACAGACTGTCAGATACTGCGTATACAGAAGCCATTTCTATATGCATAACCCAATTCGTTCTTGGTACTTTAATACACATGATTTCCAATGAAATCTGGCTCGTTTCTTTAGCAAATTAAAGCAAAATAATAATACTGTACATGTGGAAATTTCCCTCAATTAATCTTTTCATATAAAATTTTATAAATTCACGAAGAAACAAAGAAATAAGTGGGAAAGCCTTTCGAGTCGTTTACTTAAAAACAAACGAAACGAAGCGCTAAAAATTCACATATTTTAATCTTTGGCACACAAACAGATTGTATTTTTTCATGAAATATGGAAGAGAGGGAGAGAGGTAGAAAGGGAGAGGGAGACTGGGGAACAAAAACATAATTAATAACAAGACATGGCTCGTTCTATCTGTCCGAGAACATTAAGAGTCGGCCAAAGAACTCATTAAACAGCGCAGAGCGACAAGTGAAATATTGAATGCAGCATGGAAATTGTCGCAATAAACAAGCAAAGAAACAAGCGGCGAACAAGAATATATATATGTAATTGGTATATATAGCATATAGACTATATGAAGTACACTGAATGAGACTGTTGTTTATCATAGCTGAAAAATTAAGGGCAGCTTCATATTCGAGTTCTTCTCGGTAATTTCTCGTGTCACGCAGATCGTAGATCGAAATTCTTTGGATCTTTCAAATCTGCGCTTGCCGATATTATGCCTAACCTAACCCCAAAACGTGCAATGTGCGCAATCATGACAGCTGTCAATATTAATCGGTCATATGTCAGTTGCCAAGTTGTGATGGACATGACTAAAGATTGCGCTAGCAGATTAGATGAATATGTCGATGCCGCCGTTGCTGCGCCGAATTGCATTTGCATATGACGAAGCCGATTATTGTGCTGCTTGAGGGGCTGTGGAAATTTTGTTAATCATAGAATCGAATCGAATTAGTCATCGGTCAAAATGAATTGATAGCAACGTTTAGATAAATTACAATAATTAAGCCAGCCATATGCAAAGGCGGTTAAATTAATAACCGGAGAGATCTGATAATTGTGCGCTCTCTCTCTCTATCTCTCTTCTATATCTCTCTATATATGAATGTATGTATATATATAGATAGTATCTGTTGGATACTATAATTAAAACGCCATTGGCCATTGGCAAGTTGACCATTTAAGGGCAACCGTTTGACGTTGGCGAGATCAGGTTGAGCACAGTCAGTCAGACCGACTATAAAGTATGTATGTAGGTGTTCTCGGGCCAATCTAGTGATTATCAATGAAAGATCTTTTTTATTCATTAACAAGTTCTCGAGCTATGTGTGCTTTTAAGGCAGTTTGTTCCATTCATTTAAATGCCGCCACTCTCCGCCTAATGCAAGTCAAGTTTTAGTCATAATTTACATGCAAACATGTTTGCGTGTGTGTGACTCTATCTTAGATATTCAAATGATCAAACTTCTATATACGGTGTTCTTCCAAATTTGGCGCCTAGAAGTTCTAAAAACTTAATGCCGATTTTGTGTAGGGGGTTGTTTGCAAGAATTATTATTATGATTTCTGCTCTTATAATATTTTATATAATTTTTTTGTTTTTGTTGCCAACCTCCGCACTTTGCTTGAAGTAGCAAGTTGTCGAGGGTTTCTTATTGATACTATAAAAGCCATAAGAAAAGCCTAAAAGAATGTGTTGGCTATGGAAAGGATATGCCAATCTCTGAGAGATGTGTTGATTTTTGAAATGCCTCATAAAGTTCTGGCAGTTTGTAAATAGACATTGGGGAATCACCCTGTCCAACATCACGGCACTGCCTGCCTGCCTTTCAACAGTTTTAACACTTTCGGCACATAATTTGACGGCTTTACAACGACGCCCTTCTTCTGCGGCACGCTGTGTGCTCTTAAAAGCATTTTAAATTTAGTTTTGTGTGCTTTTCGTAGCGCTGTCTTGCAGTTTATGAGCGAGCAGCAGCAGCAGTAGCAGCAGAGCGTCAATAAATTGTCAAATTTTATGCATTGCGATTTTATATTTGGCACAAGTTTCTAATCAGCCCCAGAGGTGAAGGCAAGAGCGAGAGGACTGTGGGGCTCACTGAGCAACAAGTCAGAAAACTAAAGATAATGGCAACTCTGGGGCACAAGTGACATCAGTTCACAACAGACTAACGAATTTTATTCATAAATAATTCACCATAAAATGTTGCTAACCCTTCTTCCATTTTGTAGTTGCAGGCACAACGAATAGAAATCGAATACGAATATAATTTGAAAAACAATAAACAATCTTTTTTTGTTTTGCAAAGGTGCTTTAAATATAAGTATGTTTGTGTGTGTGTGCGGGTGTGTGCACTTCTGTAGATTGCATTGCCATAACAAGAATTGCGATTAACAATTTGTTTGCCAGCCAACTCATGCATCAAATTGATGTCATCCACGTTCTTAAGTCATTTCGAATGACATGTGCGCCTAGTGCACGCCCCCTTCATTTTACTTGATATATACAGAGATTCATACATATATCACACGGTGGGGTGACAAATTGTCCAAGTCTTGGGGCCATTGTTGTTGGGGCCTGCCAGACAGGCACATGCCAAAGGCAAACAATGCAGCTGAGTTTATCCAAAACTAAACAACAAAATGTTGATCATATCAATTGTACAGATGCTGTCAACTGTGGACAGTGGAACAGGCAGGCAGGCAGCCCGACAGACAGACAGATAGTCAGACTGATAGTTGTCGCTGCGGTAGTCCAAATGCCAAATGCGTGAATTATGGCAAACAATGAGGCGTATGCGCAATCTGGCAGTGCATTTTATACGCTTGCCTCCCTATACCTTTTACCAGCTTAGCCGAGCTTTATAGTGTTCGTAATTTTATAGGTATATGCATGCCATAATTCGTTTATATATAAACCATATGATATAATTAGGTGGCAAAATGCTTGGCCAATTCGTCGTCGTCGTAGCTGTCGTCGTTGGGGTATTTTGAATTTTACATTTTGCATTCTAATAAATTAGCAACATTAAAATAAAGTAAACATTCACACGCTATTATTGGCATATGCTGGCACAACAACAGTAACAACAGCAGCAACAAAAACAACAACATAATACGTAAATTGAGTGTAATTTAATACGCGTATTTAACTAAGTGACAAATTGTAATTACGAACGGGTACGATGATTAGCAGAGCAATTTGAGTGCAACACTTTTGTTTTTGTTTACACTGGCAGGCAAGTTTAATCCATTTTCAAGCTGATGCTGATGATGTTCAAAGTGTGCTACGATTATTAAATATTATATGAACGAGTATGGGAATATGTGAATGGGGGCCTTCTTTAGTCGTTTGCTTTGATGATTTGACTTTTATAGTCCATAATTTTGTTGACAATCATAAAATGATTCGCTAAAATTGTATTTTGTAGATTGTTTTCTTTCTAAACTGAATCTTGCATAATCATTTTATAGAAAAACGAATTTCAATTAAGTAAACTAAAAATTTATAAAAATCCTTCTGTATGAGTATGTGATTTTGATTCCAATTTAAATGTGCATCATGAAATAAAATTGTCTTCTTTGATTTTAATTGACAAGGCAAGTTCTGATTAATAGGAAAATGAAAATTGAACCAAATTGTAGACACTTTTCTGTTGTCTTTATATTTGTCTGAGATTTCAATTGAATTTCCTTTCTATATTACTAGTATGTATGGTACCCCTTTTCATTATACTAATATACTCTTTTATTTATTTTTTTGCTTATTGCAGAAATTGCCCGTGTACGCGCCTCCCTATTCCAGATTAATGGCGTCAAGAAGGAACCACTAACGCTGCCTGAGCCAGAGGGTGCCATGGTAACGCTGAACGAGAAGGTTTATGTGCCAGTTCGTGAGCATCCAGATGTAAGTAGAGTACCTTGTTACCTTTCAACGCACTAAGAATATTCTCAAAAAATGTCCAGCCTAAGTATTGAGTAGGAGGAAAAAGTTAGGAATCCGCAGATACTTGTACACATGGAACATTCCCTGAAGAAAGGTCTGCTGAGCTTCATTAGTAAGATCTTTTATTGCAGTACCTACTCTATTGAGATACTCCCTTTTCGAGTAATAATAATAATAGGTAGATGAATCGAAAATGAGCATTTAATGATGAAAAATCGAATTCGAATTAGAGAGACGATGATCTAATTTACGAATCGAAGCACATTTGAAGCGTTTCCGCTAATTAGAATTGACAACACGCCTGCTCAATGAGCCTCAATGAGCAACTGGTACACCGGAAATCGCTTTAAGGTGCGCCCTCTAACAGCCCGCGAAGAATACGAGACGCTGTTGCTCTGCTGCTGCTGCTGCTGCTGCTGCAACAAATGGGCGGTTAGGCAACACTAACAGTGATATATACACACACACACACAGGTACACGCACACGAAAACACACCTCAGACAGCTGACGGAGTCAGTCGACCGTTAACTTGTCCAAGACATGGCAAAATGCCGCGGCATCATCAGCCTGCCTCACGGCCTGTGCTTGCCTCAAGACTTTCCACATGCAAAATGCGTAGCCGTTGCTACAACATACACACATACATCCATTCATACACTATTTTGTGTGTGTGTGTATATGGGTTAGACAAAATCAGTGAAGCGTTTTAGGAAGTCGCTTGACGTCGTCGCGTTGTAGGCGTTTTGTTTTGCCGCCTAGACGAACGCCACGGCAAATTGGAATTTGATTTAATTTTATACAATTTCGAATGTTACTTTTTTCTAGTTTGTGTTGGATTTTCTTTATTTTCGGTTTTTATACCCACTACTCAGGCGGTAAAAGGGTAATTTAATTTTGTGCCAACCGAAAATGAATAATGAATGAATGAATACGTAGAATATAGAAGTTATATAGAGGGTATATCACAGTCTAGCACACTCGACGTCAGCTTTCTTGCTGGTTATTTTGGGGTTGGGGTTATTTATGGTCGACATCGACTTAGCTTGACACGGTTTCCCTTTTGCCCTCTCTTTCACTAAGTTTTCCCCCTCTTTCGCTGTTTTTCTGCCTGACTAGGGAAATGTTTGTTAAAGAATACTTTGGGGCAAAGATGATCTGCTGCAGAGTTATTAAAAGGTTTTTGCTATAGTTAGTACAGTTTATTAGTTTTCAACTTTACCCTAGAAAAATCTCACATAACCAGCGACCAAAACGACTGTGTGCATTCTATAGGGTATACAAATCGCATTTGTGGACACACTCAGGTCCAGAGCATTTATCATTTGCGTCAACTTGTTAATTGGTTAATTAATTACTAAAAGTAAAACTGAAAAAAAACGACTATTGGATGTTACATAAGTCCGAAACTTCTGTGCTATAGAGAAGCAGAAGCAGCTCTACTCATTAAAACAAAGTTCGTTTTTTATGCGCAAAGCTGTTGCTGCTGCTGCAAAGAGCACAGCGAAATGAATATGAATGAGTTAAGACATAAATTAAAAACAGAGCAAAAACTGACTCAAAGTGGCTTTTTGATGCTGCTGCTTCTGCTGACTGCTGCTGTCGTTGCTGAGATGCTTTCCAAATGGAAATTGGCACAGCACAGTTGAGATTTACGACCTCAGGGCATAGGTTTTATAGATATTGCTCTATATACACACACATGTTATATATTTATCTATATATATATATTTATTTGTATATATAGTACTTCTGCAGTTTGGTTTATTTCCATTTTATATTTATACTTTCTTTATATTTCTATTTTTTTATGTTTCTTCAGGTGTGTCTATTTTTCGTATCGAAGCAGCTGTGTGTTGCGGTTGTTTCAGCATTGTGATAAATCATTTCATTTAATTGCAATATTTCGCTAGAAAGAAATACAAATATCGCGCGAATATTTCTGACATTTGTCTGACCAAAGCCAAATGGTTTATAAGCAAGATAAATTGCGTTTCAAATCGCATAGCAGAAAATGCAACAAGTTCTGAACTGAAATGTTTATTGTCGAAAGCAGTGATCGTGTGCGATAAGTTGTTTGTACTATGTTTGCTTGTGTTTCGGCCAGCTTCGTCATTGGCCATAAATTTGCCAGGCGTTAAGCGTAGCAACATTTGCCACAACGTTGCGCGAGAGAAATAATAGTTGGATATAATTTATATTGCATTCAACAATGTAAATAATGATTTGTCAGTTGTCTGACAACCGGCAACAACAAACGCCATGTAAATAGACGACAATTTGTCAACCAAACAGCCGAGGATGGAGTGTGAGACAAACAAAGAGAGAGCAAGAGAGACAGAGAGAGGGAGAGGAGATATATCGCTTGGCATCAATGCAGCCATTTAATGCGCTCAATTGCAGCTGCCTGTTGTTGCTGTGTCCAAAACATAAACACAACTTAATTAAAGTCAACGTCAGTTGCACATAGCGAGAGAGAGAGAGAAAAGAGACCCGACATGGCCACAAAAGCATTTTACAGTTTACAATTAATTACGCTGAAACTATTAGCGCCAAAAGATGCGTTTTGTGATGCTGCCTCTCTTTCTCTGTCTCTCTTAGATAATCTATCTCTGTCTGCTGTGTCGGCTGTGCGTATCTCTGTTGATTGGCTGTCAACGCATTGCTCATACGCCCCGTGGCACGCAGCACATATGCGACAGTTGACCCACTGGGCCAGGCCAGGCCAGGCACGGTCATTCAGCTACCGCAAGAGTTGATTTGTTTGGAATTTCTATAGACACATTCTATAAATATAGTTGAGTAGATTGAGAAGGAATATTAATACTGAAATATAGATTAGGCACAACCTTAAGCTAATCGGATGCATGTCAACTACAACTGCAACAGCAAATAAACTATTGTACTTAACTTCCAGTTTCGATTTCAAGTCAACAGTCAAAATTAATTGCGTCAATCTATTCAGGCGCTAAAACTTTGCGCTGTATGTCTAATGTTTTTTGTTGCTGTTGCCGTCCATTAACGTTCATTACGAACTGCTGGAAAATTTATGCTAAATTGTTTTCCACAACAAAAAAGACCATTCGTTTTGGTAGTTTATTTTTTTTTGTCGTATCTCGTAAAAAAACGGCAATTAATCTGAAATGTACAGAGAGCGTGAGCATAAAATGCTAATTACCTGCAACGCCAAGCTCAGCATCTACAGTGAGTTATTTAATACGAGTACAGTGAACGCATTACACAAACATTTGTGACAAAAAACAAAACAAGAAAAAAGACAAAAAGCAACTGCGCCTGTGTTACATGTCAAACTTTGATTTATTTTTCCGCGCAGTATATACACACTTTTTGTATGGAGAAGAATATATACAGTATATTTTGTATATATATATGTGTGTATGTATGCTTGTACTTATATAGACTTGTAATCTATTTGATCTGCGCCGACTGGTGCTCAGTTTTGCATTTTTCCACTTAACTGTCGGCTAATATGAAAAGATGTTTTGCAGTTGAAAACTATGTGAGAAATTTTTAGCACAAACAAAATAACCAAAAGCAACTTGTCAGATATTATGGCCATTTCAAATTGTATTAGCTGCTTATTATGTCTTCGTGCCATCTGTCTGTGTGTGTGTGTGTGTGGGAACAAGGTTTCCAAACCGTTTTCGATAAGCAGCTTTTGGCCAATTGACCATTATGCTGGCCCTTTGTCATGGCAACGTGTTCGGTCTTTCTCTGTTTCTCGATTCTTTGCCATTTTTTTCACATAAATTCGTAATTTGGGTGCATTCTTCTTTGCTTCCGTTGTGAGCGCCTTTTGGTTTGTTTGCGCTTATCAATTGTAAAAAAAAAATATAATGTACATTTAAATTATTATATATAATGCTGTGTATATGTGTAAATGTGTGTGCGTATTCGCATTGAGTGCCTTCTAATCGCCGGTCACAATCTGTAATATAAAGCAGCACCCCACAGACGCGTTCACTTGCAGCTACCGTGCCTTGTCTTTAGAGTGTCTCTAGCTCGAGTGTGCACTCTGTTAATGTAAGCAACAACAACATCATATGAATTGTTTACTTTGTTGTTGTTTTAGGAAGGCACGCGTGCCACTTGAGTCGCATAATTTCTTCTGTTGCAGCTGATACTTTATAGAAGCTAATGACAGAGCAAGAATGTGTGGCAGGAGGATGTGTGCGAGAGGGAGAAAGGAGATACAGAGAGCACGACAGATAAACAGTATCTGATTTCAAATATTTATTTGGCCCTGTTAAATATTTGCACATCTTTAATGCGTTGTTAACTCCACTTCCGTTAATTGCAAAGAACACAGGCTTCTCTCTCTACCTCATGCCCTTTTTCCACTCTTCCTCTCTCTCTCTCGTGCATTAATTAATAACTTTTCCAGCCAAAGCTAAAGCAAGTCGGAATGCAAAGTTTATTTACTCACAGACAACTTGGCAATGAACCCACAGAAACAACAATGCAATTGCATTTTGTAGAGGATCCAAAATAGCAACAACATCTGAAGAAACATAATTATATTTTGCTATTAATTCAGTAACTGCATTTGCGCAACTGCGGCACAGTTTCAATTGATTTCAATTTCAACGACTGCAGATACAGATAGAAAGATACATGACTGCAGATGCAGATACAAATAGATAATATTGACAGCAATAACAACGACTGTTATTGTGTGTTGTGGCTCGCATCATCGTTAGTTAAGCACATAACATCATCGCTGTTTGAATAGATTTTCACTAGAAAGAGATAGAGAGAGAAAGGGAGAGAGATGGATGAGAGGAGGGAGGGATGGAGAGGGGGATAGAGGAAGCACGAGCTAAACAATAGGCAAATTGTGCTAGATTTGGTGGGTGGCCTGTCTCGCTCGTTTCTAGCCCCTGGGCAAGCATCGAACTAGTTAGCTTGCTTGCCTGCCTGGCAAGTCATTTATATATTTATAACTCTGGCTGTAATTGCTGCTTGTGATCAGAGTCTTTGGCTCTATGATGTGGCTAATAAATCTACAATTTTATCATAATCCACGTAATTTACGAGCAGCCAACTACGCCCGCGGCTTGATCGGGGTAAGGGTAAGAGGGTGGTGGAGAAACATAATATAATTGGTGTACCTCATCAATTACACAGGCTATTCCTACGACTCCCCCAACGAGATGCGACCAAATTTGTTGTCGGTGGTCAAAATCGTTTTGACAAGCTGCCGTTGGTTTATTGTAAAGGGTAGGTTGGTATTATAACTTTGTAGAATCTAAAAATGTATGTAACAAACAGAAGGTTATGTTTCCAACCCCACAACATCAACAGGCGAGTCAATAAAGTCATGTCTGTCTGTATAAACGCCTATATCTCTGAGACTACGAGAGTTAGGGCTGTCAAATTTGGGGAAAATATGTCTTATTATTGCAAATAGATACAGTTTGTTTTAGAATGTGGCCACGCCGTTTTCCGCCCTCGTAAATCGAAAAAAAACAATTGTAAGCTGAATCGTCAAGTTAGATAGATACAGAAATAGTTAGCGGGTAAATAACAGTCGAGCAAAATTAACTGTAACTTTTTTATAATACTTGTTTCGCCTGCAATTGCCTGATTGAATCTGATTGGTGATTGGATTATCGTGGCAAATTTAGGCGTGTCGCCGCAGGCTATTCTCGTATTACGTTTTTCTTGTGCTGTGAAATTTGTCGTCCAATGGTTTTGACTTTGAAAGAATGCGCCATGATTCAAACGTGTGTGTAGCCAACCACCCACCTGGCTAGCTCAGTCAGTTGAAAATTATTTGAGCATTAATGCGATTTAAATTCATCAGATCATCAAATCAACTTTGGCATTAAGACATCGCTCTAATTTGTTATACAACATATATACCTATATATATTATACAATTCTTGTATTATTTAATTGTTGCTCATTTCCTGTGATTTGTGTTTCTCTACTTTCAGTTCAACTTTGTTGGTCGCATTTTGGGACCGCGTGGCATGACGGCCAAACAGCTGGAGCAAGAGACTGGATGCAAGATAATGGTGCGTGGCAAGGGATCCATGCGGGACAAGAAGAAGGTACGTATTATGCATACTCATACATACACTCATGTATGTATACTAAATAGTATTTCTGTTTAGGGAATTCACTTGAGGTAATCTTTCTCGTTCTCAGCAAATTCCCATAGCAAACGAAATTCGTCATTCCATTGGCCTGCATTCCTTGCACGCCAAGCTAAAAGCCCCAAAATCTACACCCACACACACACATGCACACATGCTTGGAACCGCAGTCGATTACTTAAAATTTAATTTACAACAAGAACAACAACGTTGGCATTGCTTTTTGAATGAATTAATTCTTGGTTGACATTCGCTTTCCGTGCCAAAATGAAAATTATAGTCAATTAAAAGTCCAAATAAATTCCCTTACTAATGCACCATATAAGTAAAGTAGTGTGTGATGTGTGTGTGTGTCTGTGTGTGTGTGTGTGTGTGTGTGTGTGTGTGACTGTGTGTGTCTATAGGAATGCTTTTGTCACAAAATGTGCGATGACTAAAGTGCTAAGTTGTTTGGAAATTAAAGCAAATGTAGCTTGAGTAGTGCAGAAAGCTCACTTTGATTCGAACAGAATTCAGTTTATAGCTATAGCTATATAGCTTACGATCTATACTAGTCAATCTTTAGATCAGATCGAATCATCTGGGAGGAAATGTGGGAGAGACTCAGTATAGTCAGTGCATATAATCATCGTCACGCTGGTTATACTAAGATACATTTTCTATTTGAGTGTATGTATCTAATTGCTGCTGCGCCCTGTCACACACACACTCACGTTCATACACACACATGCACACTCACAGACTGAAAGCTTGTCACTCCAATGCTCTTGATGATTTAATTTCCTTTGGTGTTCAGCAAACAAACACCAAAATCTTTGTTCGTAATACGCAAATATAACGAGCCGTGGCGGGAGTATGGATAGGGGTAGGGGACAGTTTGACAGACATAATTAAATGTTCACTTTTATAACGATGCAATATTTTTATAATTTAGTAGCTACTCGCACACAGACACATACAGACGTACAGTACACACATGACACCCACTCGGTCAAATACTGCGGCCAAAATGCTGCCTGAGTCACCCACTGCATGAGTTGCCATCTTGACAAACCTTGTGATCTGTTTTGTTTTCCGACAAGACAGATGAGTGGGTGTGAAAGGGGGAGAGAGGGAGGATGACGGAAAAGGAGAACGAGAGGGCTAAAGAGATTAGTCAGGCTGGCGTAAAGTACGCAGCTAAATGCAGCAAGAAGAACGACTTGACAGTTCTTAATTTGACATCTGCTGGGGAACTAGCCGGGCCAATAGAGGCTGTCTTGCCTGTCTGGACTGGACTGTGGATACGCACTGACGAGGCGACTTCAAAAGCCAAGCAATGTGACAGCTAGCTGGCCACTTTTGAGCTTAATTGATTAGAAATTTAGCGAAATTAAATTTAAACGTGCCACAGCGTACACACCTACACATACACACCCACGCACACACACACACATATACTTATGTATATATATATTAATGTTTATTGGGGTCAAAAGTTAATGCGCGCCTCAGTGGCTGATGGGGGCTGAGGGTAAAGTAGGCGTCATTCATAGCGAACGCGCTTATTAAGTACATATTTTGCCGCATTCCGAGCGTGGTGGCCAAAGCACATTTGGCACTTGCCAATTGCCATTTGCCACTTGGCGATTTGGGCGTTCTGGCATTTGCCATGGCCGAAACAAGTAACAAATTGCAGTGAAATTTCAGAATATTTCAAAAATGCAAAGTGCATTTTGTGTTGTTCACATTTTATTGTTATCGCCCATTTAAGAACACGCGCAAACGAGGGAATGAGAGAGAGAAACAGAGAGACAGAGAGAGAAAAAAAGAGAAAGAAAGAGAGTTAGAGAAAGAGTGAAAGATTAAGCAGTAAATTAAGTTATTTATTTACCTGCTCATATTAACTTTGCCAACTCTTTAATGCTCTTCTACTAAATATATTTTTTTTACTTCTTACACATTTTCAGGAGGATGCCAATCGTGGCAAGCCCAACTGGGAGCATCTGTCCGATGATTTGCATGTACTGATTACTGTCGAGGATACGGAGAATCGTGCCAAAGTCAAGCTGGCCCAGGCTGTTGCTGAAGTGCAAAAGTTACTTGTGCCGGTAAGTGATTGATATTTTAGATACGAATGTGTATCTGCAAGTTTGCAAAGCATACCATACATTGGAAAATGTATAAACTATATAAACATTGGCGTGGTATGTTCAATTGCTGCTCCTTGCTTCCGATTAATCCAATGCATTTGCTGTATCTCTATCTGTATAAAACATGAATTAGAAAATGATACAATCATTGCTAAAAGAATTGTTAACCAAATTTATTAATAATGATTTTTTCTATATTATTTTCATTTCTCTTACGAATCTAATCTGTTTAAATGTATTTTGTTTAATACATTGAACCCAATCAATGACTACTACACAAACGCAATACACAATATACACACAAACGTACTTGTACTAACAGCAAGCCGAAGGCGAAGATGAACTAAAGAAACGTCAACTGATGGAATTAGCCATTATTAACGGCACTTATAGGGACACCACAGCGAAATCAGTCGCAGGTACGTCAAAGAAAAACAATCTAAACTTACAATTATCTAATCAATTAATGCTCAATTTAAACAAAAAAAACAAAGCAAAAAAGAATCAAATAAAAGAAAAGAAAAGACGCAGAATATCGATAACAAATTCTAATCCAACAGCTAATCCTAGTTAACTGACTGCCTGAAAGTGAAAGCGAAACGAGCTGAAGAGATTTTTTAATACAGCTAACCAATAATGATATATGAAATTGCAACTTCTTTGAATTTACATCAATGATTTTCTATACGGGGACAGCTTTCTCATGCGTTGGTTCTCCTTCTGCTTCTGTTCTGTATCCCGCAGTGTGCGAAGAGGACTGGCGTCGTCTGGTTGCAAGCGCGGATAATCGCCTGCTTACGCCAACACTATCGGGTCTGGCCACCCAGATACGTTCACCAGCCAATGCGCCGCTGGGCCAGCCATTGATATTGAATCCACGCATGACAGTGCCCACCTCAGCAGCCAGCATATTGACCGCACAGGCAGCGCCGTCAGCTGCCTTCGATCAGACCGCACACGGCATGATCTTTGCCCCCTATGGAGACTATGCGAATTATGCGGCCCTCACCGGTAATCCTCTGCTGACGGAGTATGCAGATCATAGCGGTGGGTTGTTTGCTAGATAAACTACTATACATACAAACATATATATAACTACAATACTACTATATAAAGCGAATACTTAATCTATACATACATACAACAAACATACAACATACAAAACATGAACGATAACGATAACGATAATAATTTCCAATCAGCTCAATTTTTATTTGACAAGCACACTTACATACATATTATATATTATATGCGAAGTATATACACTTAACTCAATGCGCCATAATTGTTTATACATATACACACACTCTCTCATACACACATTCATAAACTTATCCAAATCGTATATCACAAGTTATATCAGAGAGAAAGAAGAAACGATCTAAGCCAGTCTGCGATCAGTATGTTTAACGAGCAATAATACATACTATAAAATCACTTACAATTTTATCACAATTACACACCCATTTACTGGTATTCTTTACACAGAATATATGATCTGTGTTGCAGGCTGCTTTTCTATTTAGACGTTTTAACCAAAGTGCAATATTTAGTAGCATAAATAGTATTTATTTTTTGTTTTATTAACTATTTTATTTTGATTCCGTGCCTGTTATAATGCATTTATACGCGTCTGTCTGCTATAAAACCTAACGGGGTTTCACTGTAGAGAGTTTTTTAATTTTTATTCCAAGCGTATGTGAGCTTCGGTGTGCCGAAAAGTAAGCTCATTCTCTTTTGTTTTGAATTGATTTGATTCAGTGCCATAAAGTATGCTATAAAATGTTGTTGATCAGCTCACGCTCTTAACCCTTTGGTGGCAACGCCTGCTTTTCTTTTTTACAACGCACGCATCTCTTTCACACACACACACACATACACTCGACACACACACGCACAGCCAGCTAATAAAGATCTTAACCCCTTGTTGCCTTCTACAAGCAAAATGTTAATCACATTTAACTCCAATTATTATTCCTGAATTAAATATTTTATTCTATCTCAATTCTGTTATAAACAAATATTTACAGTTGGTCGATATATGCATGCCGGCTCCGTCTTTTGAACTTTTTTTTAATTTGCGTGCACCAAGAATTTATTGAAGTCCATAAAATTGTTAGTTTTAGTTGCAGCAGTCGAAGTTGTCTGCCTCCCCCTCAAAAAAAAAAACACTCACTGAGTGAACATATTTAAATTTATTGAATGTAGTTAGTTACATACTTAATTATAGATACATACAAACAAACATACATACATACATAGATGCATATGTATAGTTACAACAAGAACAAGAACAACATAAGCAAAATGGCACAACAACAAATACTCAAAGTAAAAAACAAGCAAGAAATAGAAGAAGAACAAGAAGAAAAATGAAACTGAAAAAATGCAGGAAAGAAAAAAACAAACACTTAAGTTCTATAAATGATGTTTATTGCTCGTCAAAGTTTTTTGTTAGCTCATAGGTCGCAAAACATTTCTACAACACTGGCAACTGGCAATATAGGCGACAATCGATCGACTGGTAAAATAAGTGATTTCTAGGCGCCTTGACACTGAATTTATATTTTATTTTATTTGTTTTCGTTTATGTTTTTTGTGTTTTGCTTTCTATTCGAAAATTTCATGAGTATATTCTAGTTGACAACAACAACAGCAGCTGAAACAGCAATTATTGAATCGGTTATTGTCGGTTGTTGTTCGGGAACAATGAGTATTCTATTCTATACATACATATATAACCTAAAAAGCCTTCAACTTAGTTGTTGATTTAATTAGCTTGTAGGTATTTAGCTAGTTTACTAGTTACTTTTCTATTAGGTCTTATATAGTAATACATATTTATGTATTCCTCTTTTTGTGTAGTTAGGTTTGGGGTTTTTTTTTCCTTTTATTTATTTCTCTTTTTCAACACCTTTTATGTTAGTTACGTTTTTTCAGTTTTTCTATACTTTTTAGTTTCTTTGTCTATTTTGAATCTATACTAAGTGCAATTTATAGCATAGCTGGTAGCTAATTAGTTTTTTGTGTAGCAATTAAGCGCAGTATTTATGCACAAATGTACCTTACGACGACAAGTTCAAGTTATACACATACGATTTGATATCCGAACCGAAGCGAACCGCGAACCCTTTGATTTTTTTTCCAGCCAGTGCCATTATTTTTTGCAATCAGCAGTAGCCTCATAGTTTTTTTTGTTAGCATTTTCAAACAGAAACACATATTTTATTATTAAAGATATTTACGCTATGTTATGTAACCTATGCGGGAGCCTTGAATCGAGTTGGTGCTTAAAAACATTTGTAGACATAAGTTAGTTTTGAGGTTCAGGCAGCCGTCCAATCATATTTTGCAGAAACTAGTCAGTAAACGCAAACATCAAATATTTGACAGATAGACGGACAGACATAGATATAGACAGACGGACAGACGGACAGAGGGGCCGATGGATAGATTAGACAGACAGCTGGAGGAATGCTAAAGAGGGACTTAACTGTACAGTTATATCGAACAAAGCATATGGAACACACTTCAGTCGAGGCGTTCGTTCAGCCTAAGTAATGACTGTACCCATAGTTTGTACTTGTATGCAAGGTAATTTAGTTATTCTAGGATAGAATTTATTATCGAGCCGCCTGAAGATCACTTATTTGGTTCCAGTCATAACAGCAAGCAGCAGCAACAGAAATCCATAACATATAAACATATATACGACTCATTCCAAAGAAACAGAATTTAAATGTAAATCGAAATGCAAATACAGTTAATAATGATATATAAATTTTACTCTATTGGTAATTAGAGAAGAAACGAGGAAGCCGCACAGTGTCTGAGTGAAAATGTTGTATTGTTTAAAACAAAAATTGATACAGAAAAAAAGAAGAAAAAAAGAATAACAAAAACATAATAGAAATCAAAAACGAAGAGCGTAAAGCATAAATATATATCGTATGAATATCTATGTTTCCGTTGAAATAGCAACTAAGTTTCGTAGACAATATATATATATGCAGTTAAAACGATATATATATGTTTATTGCCTTGAATATACATACTATTTATCTATCTATATACAACACTATATCTTATACACATATTTCAATGAATCGTATCGTATATTTTAGTAGGCGCCCTTAAGCAACAACGTCGATTGGCGGCTAACAGAGAACACCCCTATCAGCGTGCAACGGTCGGAGTGCCAGCCAAGCCGGCGGGTTTCATTGAGATACAGTAAACACACACTGCAGCACACAGCAAACACAGCAACACAGGCAACTGCAACTGCAACACACAGCACAGCATATTATACCACACACACATGCACATATATATTGTTTATATATATGTTGAAATTCGTTTCATTGCGAAACAAAACAAAAATAGCAAAACAAAAAACGACAGACAACATTTTTGTCTGCTAAACTTCTTTTTATATTTATATCAAGTAACAAAACACAAAAAAAAAAAGAACAAACAAACAAATAAAAAATTCTTAATTTTTTTTTCACAATGCACGATAAACTATTTTTCGTTTATCCCTCGAGCAGTAAATCATGTGGATAATTAAAATCGCTGCCCGCTATTATGTTCAAAATGGGCACTATTCAAATTAGATCAATTATGTTAACGCTTTCGTATTTATAATACACGTACGTTTACAAATACCTTTTATTTGCTGCGCGTGTGTGTGTGTAGGTGAGTCACTGTGTACGTGCGTGTGGTGTGTGCAATGAAACCTAGCCAGTCCAGTTGGCCAGGCCGGTCTGTGCAGCTCCGTAACTCAGTTAACTCAGTCCAATAAATAAATCAAGCGCCTCACAGGTTAGTTGTGTTTCTACTCATCTATAAATTTTGTTTATTTTACTTTTATTTGTTTCCCCTCGAGATGCAGCTGCCCCCAAGCCGAGTCGAGCAGCGGTGGCAGCTGCGTCTCGTTTGCGAGTTTTGATTGATGAAAATTGCAAATTGAGTAAATACTTAAAAATACCTTAAATACTTGAGAAAAATACCCTGCAACTCGAAACAGACACATGCTGAATATTAGTGCAATAGAACAGGAAAGAAGCTAAAAACTAAGCTGCTAAACAATAATAATAACTACAAAAGTTGTTTATTTTATTTTTATTTTTTTAAATCTATCTATATTTGTTAGTTTATTTTATTTCTTTGTTGACGACGTTGACTTGTGCCTTTGATGTTTTACAAAAACAGCAATAAAAAAAAAATTAATAAACAAAATTGAAAAAAATGAATAACCGAAAATGGTAAGGAAATTCGAATCCGAATAATATTTCGAAAGCAAACGTACTTTTTGTATTACTCTCTTTTAAGCCATACAATTATGATTATATTATGATCTATATATATATCCATATATCTATTATGAATTATGAATTTTATATACGTGTATCTAGTACCTAAGGCCCTTCTAGTATGTAAACTTTTACCTTGTATATCACTTGAAACATGTATGTTGCAATTGAACCGAAAGTGTATCAGAATAAAGATCAATGACTTTTGTTGAAGTGCAACCCGTACACAGAAAAGAAAACCAACAAAAAGCCAAAAGCAAAAAAAAAAAAAGAAACCATAAATTACCCAGTCTTATGATTTCACAAAGCGAACGCCTTCGTCGTGGGGCGCACCATCTCAATATTTCAGTCGTTTGAATCTAACGCTTTATGAACCTAATACCAACTCAATCCAACACAACCACTCCAAACAAATCTAATAAAACTGTTTTCACATAACTCATTGATCACGCCTGATAAAGAGAGAGAGCGGGAGAGAAGGAAAGCACATTCTTTAACTTTTGTCTGCAACTCTAGATATCTAAGAACTAAACTTTAGTTATAAGGTCCCACACAAATACCCATGCACACACACACCCTCGTATCCGGCGTGGGGCTTGACGGTCCTGTTCCACTACCAATACTAAGCAACATCTCCGTCTACCCACCCACCCACTACTACCTACACCTACAATATAATCCTCGGTGGCGTAATTCTCGTTGCTTAACGTCTGCCTCCTTCACCTCCTTTTTCTATAATCTCCACCTCCTTCTTTTCTTTACCTAGTTTAATACCAGCGCTCGTATTAATTACAATATTAATTAATTAAGTAGGCAGCAAATCGAAAAAGCAACCCACAAAAAGTCAACCCAGTCTTACAGCCGCTAATACCAATACACATACATATATTAATATTGCCCCCTCATGTGTATTTAACTTACTCTAAATAAGCTTACTTATCCGGTTCTGGTATCAGTAATATTCAGTAATCTATATATATCAACTCTATATATACTACATAAACAATATGATTAATATCTCTTTAGACTAGTAAGATGATTACTTGTGTAACGTTCTTTAAAATTGCATATGCATTGCTTTCCAACTCTTGAACTACTTACATCCACAAATACACAAACACACACTCAGCATCACACAAATAAAGATCTATTCTATATAGCAATACAATTACTAAATCTATTCTAATGCCATGCCGAAGAATGTTTTAAAATGATTTTTAGATAAAATAACTCGAGATAAATTTGCACAATGAAATTCCCATTTTTGTATAAATTTCAAACCACACAAAACCAAACTGTAAATAACGCTTTACCTTGGCAATAAAAGAAACCAAGATGTTATTTATTTCGTGAGCCAATGCACTTGCAATTTTATTTTATATTTTCTCTAATCTTTAAATTACTCTCTAGCATTTACATAATACATATGTACTATAAAAACCATAAAAACAAACAAAATATTTAATGATATGTGATGTAATATTATTGCTAATTTTAACTAACCAAAGGCCAAGTTAACCAAACAAAGAAAATAAAAGTATAAAACAACAACAAAAACCAACCAACAAAACTAGTAAATAAATAATCGAAATAAAAAAAACAAACTGCAATCTCTTTTATACGTTGTTTTGTAAATTACTCTCGATGAAAATTCCCAATATTTGATTTGAATAACCAATAAATGTCTCATTAATAACGTATTAAACAGTTTGACATCAATTTTATTTTTCTCTACATACAATATATGCAAAACTGTATATATATAAAACAAAAAAACAACTCTTAATATTCGTATCTATTTGCACTATCTACGAATTCTATTACGTGTGTGTTTGTCGTTAAAACCAAAAAAAGAACGCAAGTTGAACGCGAAACTCTTGAAGTATTGTCGACTATATATTCTAGTTTGTTGTCCAAATTTGAGTTCTCTTGCATAGTTTTTGTATATTCGAAAAAGTTACTAAACGTCTGTGAGCTAATCTGATAATCTAAAAAAAAATAAAATAAAACCGAAATTTTATCTTGGCCTGCATGTCCTGTGTGCCCCGCCCTGCCGCCCATTCTCGATTATAACAATCGATTAAACTTTTGTTCACATGCATTCATACTATATATACTATAATTTATATATACTATATACATCCGATTTGCCCGCATTCATTTAGTAACTTTTGCGCTCATCAATTCGCATCAATTGAAACTTGAGTGTTTTTCAATGCGATGATAATCGATAAATCGATGGTCAAAACGTTTCGATTCGAAATTAGTAAATTAACCCAGCGCTAACCTTTTAATAAAACTCAATTTCCATTTCTATGACTCTCTTTTATTTACATGCTAACCGAAAATATATATATCTATAAATATATCAAATCTGAAATCAAAAAAAAAAAAAAAAACCAAAACACATCTCACACAACAACAACAACCAAAACAAACCGACGCCGCCTGCTGCCAGATGAGCTGCATAATGAGACACAGTCGAGATGCAGCAGCTACAACAACAACAATAACAACAGAATCACAAGGGGCCGAAACAAAAACTGCAACAGCAACAGTGTGGCTGGAGGCAGCAACAAAAACCGCAACTACACCAACAGCACTCACACTTGTCACTGACAACTACTAAACACACACACACACGTACAGGAACACTTGCACAACCTACACACCAAAACACACACACAAACACAGACAAGCGTATGTGGCCTGTTGCTTGCGCTTGCAACTTTTGCTACAACAAATAACGTATTGAATTTTGTGGCCATTTGAAAAAGAAAACAAAAAACAAACAAAACAAAAACCAACAACAATTAAGTAAACAATTTACAATTGCAACAAAATAACAAATCAAACATAGCATCTAATTTAAATTAAAGCACAATTTAAGTAGTTCATAATGAAAAAAGAAAAGTTCAGCGAACAAAACTTACTTAAACTGCAGCGATGTGCATATCCAATTATGAATATGCCCCTGGAGCCATTAGTTATGCCCATATGCTATACAATAATATAATAAGATGAAAAAACAAAAAAAACAGATACAGAAACAGAAAAGAAGAATATCATGTGTAATGGAATCTCATCTGCGAAAACATTTGTTTTTTCTATCACATTTTAATCTGCAAACATGAAGAAGAATCTTTTTGTAGTTCACTAAGGCGAAACAGTTGTTTTATTTGTGTAATAAATATATATATTTTAAGTTAACACACGTTCACACACACGCACGCATCCATCCATTGGACAGCACATTTGATTGTTGTAGGCTCCGCTATGGCTTAGGATAATGCGGAAGAATCATCATTTATTTTTGTTAAATTGACGCAAGATACTTGTTAATTGAGTGGTATTTCTCGATAACGATTATGTTATATACTTTATACTCACACACCTACACACATAAACCACCCCCCAAACACACATCATTAGGTATTTAAGCTGTGAGTTCACGTTGAATACGTGTGCTATACAATTAAACAATATACATATTTTTACATTATATAACAAAACGAAAGAAAGAATGAGAAATGTACGCAACAGCCATATTTAGTTAATGAACGAAGTAACGAATATCATGCATTAATAATGTACAAGTTAAACATAATTCTATTTAATAAACTAATTAATGTTAATGTTGAGCTCAAGCACAATGTATTATACACCGAAAAAAATAAAACAAAAAAAAAAAAAATTAATCAAAATTAAAAATCGAAAAATATTTGCATAAAAAGTTCTCGAAAAATGTCCAAGAGAAAGTCAAAATTCTTTAATTTGAAATTAATTTTGTGAATTGTGAAAGAACAATGGAAAGTAAATAAAAATGGAATTGCATTTAAATTATGGTACAAATAAAAAGAAAGAGAAACCTCAACGTTGTTTGAAATTAAAGAATTTTACATTGAAACCCGATTCAAATATGTAATTAGTGTGCCTTCTAAGTTAATTGGAATTTGATTGGCAAAATAGGTGAGAAATTAGGAAATAATATAAAGAGAACAATAAGCTAGGCCAGGCTAGGCAGCAGCCAACCATACATAATGAAATTAACTATATATTACTATAATAATGAAACTTGAAACTTGATGTGACACAACACATAACACGACATACTCACGCGAACGATAATAAGTTATTGATTAACCAATATATAACAGATAACGCCGATAACCTGTTAATAATAATAAACTCTTTCTAAATGTTATGTTAGTCTAACGGCAATCGTGCAATCGTAGCAAAAGCCAAAATTTCGAAATCTTTCGGTGTGCTGCCTATGTTTATATCATCGATTTCGATTCAATTGATGATTGTGAGTCTCCTCCCAATCCCCACTTCCCATTAATCTACATATATCTATATATGTATTTATATATAATATGAATCTACAATATATCTATATATTATAGTGCGTAACAATATGATAAGCTCATGAGCACATGGCAAATTGAATGTTGTTTGTGTACTGTGTTACTTGAAACATTTATAGTAATTTAAATATTATTCATTCATCCATTCGTTCATACACTCATTGGACACTCACATTGAAATCATTGCTTATCCACTTATGTATGTTCAAAATAATAATACAAAATATAAATACATAAAGTTATTCGCAAGTGTAACATGAAATCAAACTAAATTATGTACAAGTTTTTGCAATAAAATAAATGTTTATAAAAAACCAAAATGTTGTTGAAGTTACCAGTATGTTGCATGCAACATGTGTATAGTATGTGGTGGGGCCACATACACGCGCCGTTGGCAAAAGCTGAAAAACAAATTAGTACGCAACTCTAGACCAACAATAGTTCATTATCGACTACATTTGGTCTGGCTTTTGTTTACTCTGGTTTGGGTTAAAAATTAACGTTGTCGGCATTCTGTAACAATAAAGAACGAAATGGTAAACAATTCGAAGGACAAGGACGCCCACTGGAGGCTGCCTTACACTTGTTGGTAATATGCACTGCGCACTGTGGCAACTAATAATCTCATTTTAGTTGCAGTCCGTTGCATTGTTCGTTGATAGGCTTTATTTCGGAAATTGCAGAACCGGCTCATTGAAGAGTTGAAGAACAGTCCGGTCTTATCACAGACATGTAGAATGGCACCAATAACCAACTTGTTGGTTTCTCTCTAAAGGAACGCTTATTCACATCCGACGTCAGAACAGCTACAGGTTGATTTTGCTGTCAAGGAGCATGCGAGAACAGAGCACTGTTATGAGGGTTATAAATATTAACAGTAGTGTGCTATGCGGCTCAGTTGATTGACAGCAGGAGCTGGATTACAATCTACACTAATAAACTGAAACTACATAATAAATCAGAAACAAGTAAACAACAACAAGTGAAACAAAGCGCTGTAATAAATATCGCAAGAATGTTTCACTATCTCCGGTGTATTCTGGTGACGTTTTGTGTGATGTCCTATATGGGATGTACCTCAATAGATGCAATTCCGCCGCCGCTCTTAGCTCACGTCCTACATTGCGGCTGCACTGATGAAATGGTTGGCGAGTACTCAAAGGATTTGCCGGAACATCTAATAGATTTTCTGCAGAATTTCAGAATCGACATTAGCAAAGAATTTATATTGAACAAGTGCAAGTAAGCTTCCCCATAAGCATACCCTGTATCATTTCCTGTTATTTGAGTAGTAATAAAAAGAAAGCAGGAAGCTGCAGTGCGTTGTCGCCATATATCAACAGTTGGTCGATAATAGATCAAAAAGCATTACAGTAATTTCCTAAAGCCGAAAGCAAACAAATATCTGCTATAAATAGTAAATACCATAATTACGTTTCACAAGAATTCTAGTTTATGGATTATTACAATAGAACGATTATTGCACCTCATTATAACTTCTCATAGAATAAATAGAAACAAATAAATAATTCAGTAATTTATAAAGCGAAATGGTTGTTGGAAATTATAAGTGAAGTAGCGTAAGTGGTACAAAAACCTTCATATCGGCCAATTGTTCCTAAAAATTAAGTTGTTTTTATTCTGAGAACGAAAGCAGTCGGGATGAAATAATAAAACGAACTTTATCTGCGAGCAATGATTACCATAAAGTCATAGTCAACAAATTTGGTAACCCTAGTTGTTATTTTATTTAAAACTTAGGTGTTAATACAAACATCATTTTAAGATACCCTTATAACCTATCGGTATCGTGGATAAAAATTAAATAATTCTTTATGTAGACTGTTTAATGGACCTATATATTGCCTGCCAAAGCATAAGCAGAACTCGCTCAATTACTACGTTGATGGCGCTCAATTGTTCTTAAGGAAATTCTGCTCGGATGAAGACTTTCAGAAAAGAAATGCAAATAAGTATATGACACAATGTATGTTACATATTATATTATGATTACACAACCAGACAAAAGATCCAAGAAATTACCTCATATTGTGGAAGTTAAAACCATTTTATTGGGACATTTAAAAGTGCTCATTACGCCACATTTGACTTTAACGTCTTCATTGTTGAGTCACTTTAATGCTTCATTGTATCTAAGTTCGAACTTTGTCAATTTGTTTGATGGTGTTTCGTTCATTCTTCAAGATTATCTGCGGCACAAGGAATGCTTCTTTAAGATTCAGTCATATTGGATAGGCTGCACTATAGAATTCAAGGAGACCCTTGCTGATGACGGTGTGGACGACAACGGAGTCTCTATGAGCCACAAGTTTATAGAATGCTGCTGGTAAAAAAAACCCTGTTTCAGTTGCACACGGTAAACTGAATACTTATTTCTTTTCTTATTGTTTTTCCTGTTTGGAAATAGCGCGCGATACTCGTTTGTGAACTGCATTCACAATAACGCACGCCTGAAGTGTAACCAACAATCTGCGGCATATGTGCGCAAGGCGGCCAGAATTTTAACTGATGAGAGGCACTTGGACAACTGTCGTCACCTGGAGGATGCGTGTGCTTATGCTGTGCGCATTGCCTGGCTGAGGAGCACCCTGATGCTGTTGGTAACGGTGTTCATACTGCGTATCGTGCGGCGTATCGTCAGCCAGTAAGCTTACAAGCTGGATCGTTTTGTATTGAGTCTGAGTGGAACAGGTTGTGCTATTGAAAATGCAAAGAATTGGCTTGGATAGCGACTACTTGTCGTATAAAATGTATATATGTATGTATATAAATAATATTGGTTATATTGGTTATTAATAAATGTTTGCTGCATACAATCATTTTGTTTTTATACTGTTCGTTCCGTTTGCCACATATAAGTATACGCAATCTGACCAAAAGCTTGGCAAAGGGCAACTACCTACATGCGGACATAAGCGGATGATTTAATGTCTCACAGAACATATGGTAAATCGGTTGGACAGAGAAGACGCTCAGGGCCTGCGCACGTCAAACTTTTGATGTTGGTTTCTTTCTTCATTTTCGTATATTTTCTCGGTCCCAAGCCAGTAAACTATTAAATAAGAGTAAATAATTCAGTGGCGTTTAAAGTAAATTTAAAGCCTTTGAATCTTTGCCCATGCGAGCTGAAAACCTTTATTCAGTCCCTTTTTTTAAGGCCCTTGCTCGCACTCAAAGGAAGCACGCAAATATGTTGAGTACTTTAAGGGCTTCAGTGTCCGAGCGATGTCCTCAGGTTGCCGGCAGACGGCTTAATTTAATTTAATTTACAAAAGGTGCGGAATATCACAAACTCTTCAATTGTATAACCGAATTGTTTATTATTTTTGCATGAATATATTCTAGTTATTAAAAGCTCTTGTATTTAAGAGTAATAAATACTTCTATTGCAATTATTAATAGCTCGGAGTGACGTGCAATCTTATAATAATATCGGTCAATTTTGCATCCAAGTTGACGTCAGAGAACGGTCTTAATACACATTATATGTTGTGGCTGTCAATTCTCATTGTCGGCATTCTTGTCAACACCCGCGCACGATGCACTGAGAAACACTGAAACAATAGAAATTGTGAAATATTGAAATGTCATATGGTAAGCAAGGGGTAGAAGGAAGGACTCCAATGAGAATGCTCACCTGTAGCCGTGTTTGCGTTGCCTTGAATACATCCCATAACGGGAGGGAGGAGTTATTCGGCAGTGCATTCATCGGGATTAACTGGACAATGGAAGACGAAAGCGAGTGGCAGAGCACGTATGCGGTTACTCATGCACCCCTACGCACCCTAAGGCAACAGCGTCAATTTGCACGGGTTGCTCTTAAACTTGCCACAGAGACTGTTTGTGCTTTTTATTTTCTCCTTCTTTTGCAAACCTGTGAAACGTTGTAAGAATTCCTCGCGTTTTTTTCAAGTATTATCGGTCGTTAGTTTATACAACAGGCTAATTAAGTACGCGGTAAGTGACACACACGGAAACACTGGCATACACACACATGCAGACATGCACGTCTGCACTTATGGGCTGACTCCTACAGGTTTTCTTTTATATGGTAAACAAACCGAGAAGCACGTGCAGCTGTCGCCATGTCGCATGCGCCCTAGTTAACAGCGCGTTAACAGTGCTCTGTTAAGTCGGCTATAAATAAACACAGAATCGTTCGAAGCCGCTCAGTTCTTCGGTAGCTGGCGTACCTCGAGGACATCTGGCCTTAATTCGGAGTGCGATTTCACAGCGAACTCAGTTTAGTTTAGTTCAAAGGCTTATCGCAACAAGTTACAAGCGGATTCGGTTTATAATGGATATGGAGAAAACACTTGTGCCGCGCTGCTTTCTTTTTGTGCTGTTATTTACCCTTGTTTATTCTCGGAACGAGACACTCCAGAATCCACCACCGCCACTCGTTCACGTAGAGAAATGCGGCAGCACGCAGAAAATGGTTGACGAGTGCTTTAAGGATTTGCCGCAACATCTAATGGAGTTTCTGCAGAATACCAAAGTAGTGATTAGTAAGAAAGAAATCTTGGCCAAGTGCAAGTAAGTTTACCCAACGAAAGGAGTAAATGACAAACCTAAGCAACGAGTCGTTGCCCTGTGAAACAATAAGTCTGCTACCATAGTTACTCATGGATTCCCTTTGATTATTTGCGCCAATTTAAAGCGGTTCCCTAGATAAGTATCATAATTGAATTTCGCGAAAATACGAGTTAATGGGCAGCTTTAAGTCCCCAGCCCCTCCCTGTCGTGGTTGGTCCATGTTCTGTTCTGTTTCTTGCTGCCGTAATTTGATCGGCAATTAAAATTGCCGAGCTCCACAAGTTTTCGCAAATTACGGTATTTGGAATTAAAATCAAATTTTAATTGAAATCGTAACCTTGGCGGGCATGGCAACAGCAAATACGTTTGTCCTAATGATAGTCAAGTAATTTAAATTATGCAAATTGATGTTTTCTAGTGTTTTCGAACGCGGCATGAAATGTTTCGATTCGTATTCGGCGCGTTGTCTACAGAATCGCAAACTCAGCTTATTCAAAAATAATGTCGAAGGTGCTCGCAAGTTCTTCAACAAATTCTGCTCTGACGAGGACTTTCAGCGAGGTAAGCGTGAAAAATAAAATCTTTATGAATTTGATTTTCATTCGATTGGTTTTTCATGCATGGACATTGTGGTGTCAGTTTGATAAGTCAAGAACAATGTGAAAACAATGAATTTGTTGTAATTGAGTTATTTAAAATGATTTAAATATTTTTAAATTATTTTTAGTATTTTTGTTTAATTGATTTACATATGTATTTTATTTTCATAAAATAAAAAAACAAACATTTTTTAATTACAATTAGAAATTAGACAAATATCCAAAGTGTAAATTATATACGAGTAAAATTTCACAAAAATGGTATACCCTGACCAAGAACATGAAATTTGACTTTTTCCATAGTTCCACTCTTGAATTTATTCAAAATTGGTTACCTAAATGTATAATATAAAATTATGTCTCCTAAAGTTCTTATAATGGTAAAAAGTATCATGGAAATAATGTTCGTTCGTGTTGCAACCTTCAAACCTGCAAGGGTATAATACTTTCGGCATGTCGAAGAGCCCTTCTTCCTCGTGTTTTTTTAACAAAGCTTTTCTTTTATATTTCAAATAAAATTGTTTGCCTTAGAATATCTTGATTCAGTTCGCTTAGTATTGCACTAATTTACATGCGCGTCAAGCCGACTTCCATTTTTATTCATTCGGGATTGCCATTTAAAATTTTCAATATATGAAAAATATAAATGTAAATAATATGTTTCGTGCACTGCAGATAGAGCTAGTAAAATGCCATCAGATAAAAAAAGAACTTGAAGTTTATTTTTAATTGGTTGCAAGACAGAAAACTCTTACTAAACTGCAATCGTGATGTGGATAATAATCCATATTTGAAAACAAAATATATTTTTATTTCTTAACGAATTTTTCTAAACTTTTAAACAATTTGAGTAAATGGATAATGAGTGATGTGGATAATTATCCATATTTGAAAACAAAATATATTTTTATTTCTTAACGAATTTTTCTTAAACTTTTAAACAATTTGAGTAAATTTGTTTCAATTAATTTAATTTAAGTAGCATTAATTTACGAATACCTGAAAATTATTCTATTAAGAGTTCTTGGAAACACTTCGACCTGTTTAAAAATGTTTTATGTGATTTTCTTTGAAGTCATTTCGGATTGAATTTTATTGCCTCTGCATGCTTTTTTTCACTCAGTGTGCAGTTTTATTTGATATGTATTTAAAGCACGGGTACTCTTGGATTTTTAACACCCATTGGCTGTTTACCGGTGCTGTATCATATACCATAAACATATATCTCTTCAAGATTATCTGCGGCACAAGGAATGCTTCTCATATATTCAGACGGATTGGATTAGCTGCACCACATCATTCGAGAACATCCTCACCGACGACTTGCACGACAACGCTCGCAATACGAGTGATAAATTTCTGGAATTCTGCTGGTAAAGACATCTGTCGCATTGTACGTAGCGTGACAACCAACAACACCAATAATTATTGCTTTTCTTCTTGCTCCTCTTGCTCTTGTTGTTGCTGCTGCTGTTGTTGCTGATATTTATCCTGGTGCTGTCGAAACAGCGCGCGGTACGCGTACGAGACTTGCATCTATAATAGCGCACGCTACAAATGCTACAAACATTCTGCCGAGTTCGCCCGGGAGACCGCCAAAATGTTATCAGATGAGAAGCACTTCAGCAACTGTCGCCACGTGGAGGAGGCCTGCTCCCTTGCCGTGCATATCAGCCTTGGCCTAGGGAGCTCCTTGCTGCCGTTGGCTGTGCTGATGCTGCAGCGCTGCGTGCGGCACAAGCCTCGACCGTAAAGTAGTGGCAAGTTGGCAATGCGGCAAGTTGGCAGGTTGTATGTATGCGGTGTGTGCGTGTGCATGTGCGTGTGTGAGTGGGGAAGGTTGTCCCATTGAAAATGCATAGCATTAAGCGTATCGCTGAAATGGGCGTGTGATTCTCTAGGGTGGGTACTGGGTCGGACAGCGGCACTTTGTATTAAGACCCATCTATATAAAACACTATGTAATCCAGTTCATGTGTACATATTTATTTTGGTGTGTGTAATTAATAAATAAATTTCGACTTTAGTTGGCCTGTAAAATATGCGAGTGATTCTGATATGAAAAATGCCACACGGCGTATGCGTAATCTGTTCTGCCTGGCGTAGGTTAACGACTCGTCAGATATGTAAGGTAAATTGGTCACGCAGCGACATCAATTGGCACGTGCTCAACAACTTTCCAGGTATTTATCTCTTAAATGCTTTCTATAAACGTATGTCTCCATTCTCCTTTTGATGTCTGACACGAAACTTTCCACCAAACAAGCTGACTTGCGATGGGAGCGGAGGAAAGATGCTCAGGATGTTTGCAAAAGTTGTTGGCCTTGTTAAAATTATAACTTTTAGAGCCAGAGTATGAAATTTAAGCGCATTCCGAGCAACTGTTTTTACGCATTGTTGGCTTCAGTGCGCACACACACTCACACACACACATAAATAGATACGCACAAACACATACGAGTACACATCTACATACATATGTAGGTAGGTAGATCGATACTGATTTCACTGTGTGTTGCATGTAATGTAAGTTAGCACTCACCGCTTGTGCAGCGCACTTGTGCCCCATTACGATGTCAAAGGCAACCCCTTGGTTCATAGTAGAAGCTGCTGCTGCTGCTGCCATTTGAGCCGAGCCAAGCTTGCCAGACAGCAAGCGGCGAGCGGAAAGCAATTTTATCAAATATCACCTATATTAATGGAATTTCTCATTCAACGTAAAGAGGATTGAAAGGTTGCGGAATTCCAGTTAAGTGGGGGAGTTAGTTTAATTGTAAGTAAAAGTCGAAATGTGATCAACAAAGACAAATCTCAGTGCGTTCCCTTGAAATGGTATAACAAATGACACCTCTGACATTTATGGGTGCAGTTTAGGCAATGAATAATATGAAATGAGTTTAATAATTGAATTTTTAATATGATTGAATTAAATAGGCACAATGAAATTTTATTTCCTGTTGACTTTTATTAAGAATAATTATCATAAGGCACGTCAGCAGTAGGGCTAGTAGTTTATCGGATCTTTAAATCCATTGCATGAAATGACACTAAACATAATAAAACTGTTTGCAGCATCAACTTACTTAGTTACTGAATCGTTTTTATGCCGACCTGTGCCTCTTTGCTGTTAGTTTCCCTTAGTTTGTTAATTGGTCGTCGCTTTTTTTTTAAGTTCAATTAGTCTTGTGTGAATTTAAATCTAAAATTGAAGAGCTTTGGGTCCGCCACCTTTATTGAGGTGAATGCTGAAAGCACATTGACAGGCTGACACTTGCAGAGGAGCGCAAAAAAAAAACTGGATGGGCAAGTGCGTGCAAGCCATGGCCAAAGGCTGCACGGGCTGAAAGGGTAAGGGTAAAAATAATTAAAAAATTGGTCAGTATATCTGGGATTCATATTTTTATTGCTGATTGCAAAAACCAGAATTGACTGAGGCGTACAGAGACACACATACACACACAAATAAAGATGTATCACATCGACTTACACTGCCGAGTAAAACAGCAACACGAGTTGCATATACTTTATATGCAGCATATTGAACTTAGTTTTGTTTTGTTGCAATTTTATTTGACCATGTTGCCTACAAATATAAAGCGATTTAAACAACTGGAAATGTGAAAAAATTCAAAACTGTTTTAGTTCTTTTTTCCCAAGTTCTTTTTCCCCTTTTTGTAAACAGCTCAGAAAGCGATGCATACTTTTAGGCGAAACTGAATAAGATTCAGGGGTAGTTTACAAACTTCTATGGAAAATAAAATAAAATCGAAATTGTTTTTCTTTTTTCAAGGTATTAATATAAAGACACACCTTGGACCTCTGCAACCATCTGCACTGCCTTTTCAATTTTATTTGTGACGGCAAAAATTTAAAAGTTTCTACTTCTATTTTTTCTATCTACTTCCCGTCAAACTATTTTCCGTTTCGGAAATGGAGCGCACTCGAGTATGGCTAACGTTAATTGTTTGCGCTGCGGCTTATTGGCTTGACTCTTCAGTTTGAACACTTTTCTCATTAGCGTAGCAACCTCTCAGCCGCCGTAAAGCAAATTGGCAGCTTCTTCAGTTTGTTGATCTCGGGCGCGACACACAAACAACTTTCGATACTTAATTAGTGGCAGCTAATTGTTTTTTCACAAAAGGTAAAGCAACTGTCGAATGGTACGACTTTTTGCAATTAATTGGTAAGGATTTATCCATATTGATTTCAAAATGAGAAGTTGCTCTTGACTACATTATTAAATTCGTTGAATGTAAAGCGACTTAGGCAATTAGGTTTAAAATGCTGTAATTTGCTGTAGATTCTCTTTTTCAAGTGCAGTGGCATTAAAGCCTTTACTGCTTCCTCGGCAACAACATTGGGTATTCTGTTAACACCTCTAGGTGGAACCTTTTATAAATTGCCTTAATACTGCGCTGTGAGCGAAATATTTATGACAGAATGAAGAAACTGCTAAATTCCGATACATGTATATTGTATATACAGAAGGCCAATGCTGATAGACAGCCAAATACCACGCAATGATAACATAACTTAGAAATCATGTTTTCTATTATATGAAATGATTTGTATACCCTTTGACCATTGATAATGATAAAGAATACACTCACTTTTTGTCAATGTATGTAACAGTCAGAAGCAGGCGTGGCAAACTCCACAAGATATAAATATTTTTGCTCAGGATGACCAGTTATAAGACCTCTATAAAATTTCAAAAAAAGTATTATATCTTTTGTTTGTCTATTCCATAGAGTGCAGGGTATAACATGCCAGCATTGCACGGATAGTGAAAATATAGTTTATGGAAAGCCTGAGCTGGGATTGCTTATGTTTTGCCTATAGAATGCAAACGAAGAAGGCAGCGAGTGGATAGAATGAAAACTGAATGCATGCAGCAACAATTATGTTTATTTGGCTTTTTAATTAAACCCTCTATGAATTCATTTATCTTTAGTAAAACAACTTTTATTTGGAAGCCTTTCTGTTTTAATTGGAAAAGTTTGAATGGCAGCGGGGACCATGCTGCATATGAGCAAGGCGTAAAATAACAAACACAATACAAGCTAATTGAAGTGAACTGTCTGACTGAGGACACACACAGTCTCTTAATGTTTTTAACCGCTTATGATTTGCGTGAAACCGTTGTCGTAGCCGCCACCTCCACCACGGCCCCCACCTCCGTAACCGCCACCTCCGTAACCGCCACCTCCGTAACCACCACCGCCTCCACGGCCACCACCGCTGGGTCCAAAGTTGCCCGAATAAACCGGACGTCCGCCGCCGCCACCGCCGCCGCCGTTGTAGCCACCAGCATTTCCTCTGCCGCCGCCAGCGCCGCCTCCATTGCCAGTGTAAACGCCGGGCCCTTGGCCAGCCGGGGGATTACCTGAAAGTGCCGTTAGTTATTTGTTATTATTCCACAATAAATAATATATGTGCATTCGAATTTGTATTGCGTTCCACAGCATTCCTTACAGTCATAACATCCGCCGCCAATGTAAACTGCCGCCTGAGCGATTGCCACAGCGCACAAAATGAAAACCGCAATGACCGCAGCGAAATTTCCCATCATGTTGTTGTTCTTGCTGCTGTTGTTGTTATTGGTAGAGCTGCCGCCGTTGTTGACGCTATGAGAGGTGCCAAACGAGTCTGGCTGAATGTCAGAGCTGACGGCTACATTTATATAGCAATATTTGCAATTTGTGTGATTTTTGCTACCCTGTAAACAGGTGGGGTGAGGAGGGTAGCTGGAAAATCCCAGTTTGGCATAGTGAATTGAGTAATTTCATTTGTAATATACAAATAAATGTTTAATAAATTGAAACCAACATTATGAAACATATGAAAGCAAAGTTTAACACATAAGAACATAATTCAATATTGCTAACTCCAGGGCATTGACTAGTCGAGTTCCTGCAACCGAGCTCAACCTTACTCGTTTCAACTTTGCATTGCAATAAGCCCCTTATCGTTAGTGTGAGTGTATTATATAGTACTTACATATACTATGATTTTCCGTAAGTCGTTGAAAAGACAATATTAATCAAAGCAGGGAAATGCCCAGTCTAATCGACTCGATGACTTTACACCAATTGCAACAACAAAGCCAACAAAGCCAACAAAGCCAACAAAGACAGCAACTACAGCTGGCAGCATCAATGTTTCTTCCCCCGAATGGGAACGTAATCGATATGCACTACGTTGGATGGACAAGCGCCGACTGAATGGATGTTTTGACAGAGTCACGAAATCCAACCCGTTGCCCGGTAGATCTTCTATTTATTGCTGTGGGAAATGCCGACTTCTCGGGAATTAAAAATGTATTGTCATTCGTGTTCGGTTTATTGTCGGTAGTGATTATGCAAATACAGCTTAAGCTTCAGTAGAATAACTCTAGGTAACTTTGGATTTATTTATTTAATAGACATGTTTATGCGTCGGTGTGTGTGTGTGTGTGTGAGTGGGAGTGTCCACAACTGTTGAATACAGTTGGACAAGTACTTTAATTATTAATTGTTTACCTGGCAGTATCTATTGTTTACCTGTTGCTTTAGAGTTATGTTATACTTGGATATAGAATGTCTCACGTAGTGAAGTTGTCCCTATTTTATTCTATTATTTTTCTTTTTATTTTATTTCTATGCTATTTCTATTCTATTAGCGCATTGTGTAGTCGATTAAGTTTGCCAGTATATATTTAATACTGCTTATTGAACCGTTAGCGATAACATTTAGCACACAGATTATGCAAATTGTTTGCGATTTGCATGGCATATAAAAACAACATGGACAACTGGCGGAGGCCAGTTGACTGCAGCCAATATGAACTATTTGACGTGTGCATTTCTCGTGCTCAGGCTGCTGTCAGCGTTGATTAGCGGTAAGAACATAAGAAATACTTGATTGACTTGATCGCTGCTAATTACCTAACACTTATTATAACCTTACCCCCTCATCGCTTACCCGTTTGACTACGCTTCACTTGCAGCTTATCCCAGCACAGTTGTGGTAAATGGTCGCTGCTTGACATGTGAGTTCACACCGTGACACCTTTGGCATTCTTTCTTTAGCATTTCTTTACTCCCACTAGGTGCCAATCCAGATGGCGATAGGGTATACATTGGTGGCCAGGAGTATCGCAGCTTCTCGACACCGGGCAGTAATGTAATTGTTAGTCCACCGAACGCTAATCGTGGAGGTTCTACAGTTTATCATCGTGGCGGAAATACCGTTGTCAATGGACGCTGTGAAATATGTAATGTCGATATCTAACGGGAAATAAAGCAACCAATTAAGTGCACACAAAACGTTCCATATAATTCGACAACTCCTTAAATTGTTCGTCTCGCATTTTGGCAAATGATATAACCCACACAACAGCGCATAACCCACTCAGGTATTTGATAAGAAAGACAGAGGGGGGAGAGATGAAGAGAGACAGGCACCTACAGATATTTCCATTTATAGCATTTCACATTGTTTGACCAGGTTCGCAAATTACATTTTATACCGACAACAAAGGCTCAAACTCAAAGCACCTTATTGGGGTTACTTTTCAAAGTTGGATATAATGTCTCCTCCCGTCATCATTCCACGTGCAGACGGAAGTTTCATTGACAATGTTATTTGCCAGACAGCAGGTAGCCAAAAAATAAAGAAAGAAAGAAAAACCAGAGGCGATAGCTACACTCAAGCGCACTCGACAGTAGGATACCCTTCGTTAAAGCTTGCCCTCGACTTTTTTTTTTGTTGACTGACACAAGCAATAAGTGTTATGCTTTTACTTTCTGAAATAACTTTTGTGTTGTTGTGAAATTTGAAGGATACGTAGATATTACAATCTGCTAGGTACATGTCAATGCCAGATAATTTTATATTTTAATACGTCGCCTATAAATTATGTTAAGAAATAAAATTATTGATTTCCGGAGGCCGTGGGTGTGGTAGCAAAGATTTGAAATAAACTTGATCTGCGTATAGTATTCAGCAACCTCTATGCCTAATTTGGTGTCTATAGTCTTTATCATAGCTGAGATCTGTGTGTTCACACAGGCAGACAAACAGACATACAGATATGTCTCAATTGAATCGACTAATGTTGCTAAGCAAGAATATATATTATTATTTTACCTCCTTCTCCTTTGCACAAAGTTAGTATACCATTTTTTGACAATTTTCTATGGTCGAAAGGTATAGAAAAAAAGAAAAGAAACAAATGAAAAAATAAGAATCAACGAGATGTCACAAACTTATGGAATGTCCTAACTGAGAGTTAAGCTTTCAGAATAGGGGAGCATTGTGGAATAGTAGAGAAATGTTTTTAAATCCGTCGAGAGTAAAATGCTTCGTTGATGCGTGTGTGCAGCCACAGAGTGGCATTAGCTGAACGAAAATGTTTGCACAACAACAAAGAAATGAAGAAAAATACTTAACTGCAGCATGCATAATGCGCCACAATTGCTGAATCAAAGTCAAGTGCTCGGGATAAAGACACATAGTATTACAAGGTGTGGGCGAGAAGGGGGTTGTATGCATAAATCATAAGCCAATTTGCAAGTATTTAGTAGATAACTTTGTTATTTGAACGACTCAAGTTGCAAAAACAAGCGTGTTAATGCACTATTAGCAGGCTAATGAGCTGCACACGTGCAACGCTGCGTATGGGTGATAATGACGCAAAACACACGTAAATCTGCCCACTTGAACTATCTAATTATACTTAATACTTGACTTGACTTTCGTTGCGGTATTGAGTTCTTGGAAATGCACAATGCTAAGGTTAGCTCAGCGGATACATCTAATAGATAATAAATGTTATGCGAGCATATCAAAAGGAAACAAACAATATTTCGTTCCGGTAATTTGATTCATTAATTTCTATGGCTGCCACTTAAATTCGATTTTTTTTTTCCTTTTGTTGGTCCTTATTTCGCTGGCCTTTAAAGCACACTAAGGCCACATGCTATTGAGCTGGGCGTGGCTTTTGGCTCTGCTTTGTGCTTATTCTTGTTGTTGACTGTTTGTGTTTGTTGTTGGCTTCTTTCTTTAGAGTCAATTTTGGTGTTCCAGTGCAAACTGTGATTTATTGTTGTCACTTGTTCTGTTCCCGTTACGTAAGTTACTCTCTTAAAGTCACGTTTTCGTTACCCGAGTCCTGCTGTGAACACTGTATTCAATTGTAGATGGAAATTTATGTGAGTTGATCAATTAAATGGGACCATAAAGACAATTTCAAGATATCGCTCATTTCCATTTGCATGCGCGTACTCATGAAAATGGAATGCAGATGACGCAAGGAAACCAGTGCAAACTGGATTCACTCGTTTCTGTATCCTCTTTGATTTTGTGTTTTTTTCTTAGCTCTCAGCATGTGTCTGAGGCTTGAGTAATTAAATTGCATGTGCGTATAAAAATTGAGCACAGGCAAAGGAGGTCGACCCACAGATACTGTTAAAACATTGGATATATTGGAATACATAAGATACCATTGATTGGTTAGCGAACATATGTACCAACTTTCGTCATAGAGTTCCAATGATTGTTGTACTTATACAAATATATATGTGACCATTGATATACGTAAATATATAGGGAAATAGATAACATGCATATCAATTACGTTATGGAGTTTAATGATTGATGAACAGATAAACGAATAAGTTGCATAAAGTTGCAACAATCATTCATTGCATTTAAAAAATTTGCAGGGTATTTAAAACTCTCTGAATAAGCAACATGTGTGCAGATGTAGCAGCAAATACTATTCACAGTCGCATGCAATTGTGTATAATACAATAACCAGATATAATACTCTTATGTATCTTTGATTGAGAGTTTTGCAAGCATAAAGATTCAAACCGTTGAAAAACGTTAAAGAACATTTAACAGAACGCTGAATGGAATGCAAAATTAATGTAATTGTTGTAAATGAACATTTTAATTTGCTTTTATTTACCATGTGACATGCGATTTAATTTAATGAGTTCAAGGAATTTAATTAAAAATTTAAAATAAATGACTGACTGATATCTCATTTTTATCCGGAATTTTCATAAGTTATTCAACCGTAACAGTCTTTTTCCGAGACTCGCTGAGCCCTTTATAAGTAACATATGATCATAAGTATTTAACTCTAGCCAGTGGACAGTTAATAATATATGCATGTTGGGCAATTGTTTTGGCTTTCACTATCACCAACAAAGCTGACAGAATGCTATCATAAGTTGGAAAATATATGGATATGGAAGAATTTAATGTTTGCATTGTCTACGTATTTATATATCCTTCGACCATTGAGAATGATCAAAAAAGGGTATACCAACTGAATGCAAATGTCTGTAACAGGCAGACGGAGGCGTAGCAGACTATACAAAGTATATGTACATATGTATATGTTTGAGCCATGCCTGTCTGTCCGTCCGTCTGAATGTATGCCTATCTGTGCTCATGACGCTAATTGCCAAGTTTGGCATGAAGGTTTCTGTACACCATACGCAGTTCATATTGATTTCAAATCCGCAAATCAATATTATTATTTTTCAATTGCATTTATAAGCGACATACTAAAGGTACAACTTTCTGACTTTGACACATACTTAGCTACTTACTTTAATATCTATTTCCCTTTTGAATTTCAATACGTTCGGATAATAAACACAGAAGGTATTAAAGTCGTTAGTGCCTAAAGTTCCAAGTTGGGCTTGCCTGCATACGAAGACTTTGCCTTTGAATTGTTATTTGCAACGGTTTGTTAGATTCGTCGGAACTAACTAAAGTCTTATGCAAGGAAAAAGACTACGAGAAGAGGGAACTTACCTGCACTGGGTGCTTAGGGACCAAAGCACTTTATGGTTTCCTCTTCCCTCTACAACAGTTTATAAAGCTAAAATGTTTCCTAACCCCAAGGGTATGGAATTTCATCTATAGTATGTACATAGTTTATCCAGGGAAGGAGTAAACAATGTCAGGCAGACTGCCAGAGCCAAAACGTCGCCCCGAATCTCCAAATTGTCGTTCAGCTGCTGCAATCAATGGGCCAGTTTGCACAATTCATGTGGTTGTTTGTCAACAACAAAGTATTTTTTATATATTTTTAGACTCTGTTGCTTTGTGGCAATGTACAAAAGTTGCTAATTTAATCCTTTGTTGCGACGAAATACCTATAAATACATAAAAAAGTATGCACATATATTTATTTATTTGCTGTCAGTGTGTAGCAAAGAAAAGAATTTCACTTTCACTTGTATTTCCCAAATGATTTGGCACTGGGAATTGTTTTTCTTCTTTTTTGTTTGGCTACCCAAACGACAAGTACCTCGAGCTGAAAAGCTCTGGAGTGGGCACTTGCCTTGACAGTTTGGCTTGCTCTTCCGCCAACAAATTAAACGGCTTTTTCCTCTACAGCAACAGCAACCTTAACTCAACAGCCTGTGGCAATTGGGAGCATCATTCCGGGTTGCAGTGTTTAGCTTGACGTAACTTCATGTTCTTCGCACCTCTCTCACCTCACTTTCTCCATCACCCTCTTGCTTTTTTTTACTGTTTGTGAGTGTGAATCTCCGGTTACAGCCGCCGTGAGATTTTCGGGGTCGTATACGTAATTTTTAAGGACTTAAGGTAAAGTTATTTATTTGGTTATTCAACCGCAACACGGCCTAATTGAATGGGCCCACCTGGCGAGCCTTTAAGCAAGTCGTGTTAATGAGATAAAGTTAATACGTGTGTGTTTAGAGAGAGGCCCAAGCAGACTGAGAGTGTTTGCTTATGTTAACACCCGTTTCGCGTTGTCAAGTTGACGCTTCTTTTATCGATCGATCGCACTTCAAAGTGCGTTCAAAAATGATAATAAGACTGTCGCACTTAGCTAACTTTTTCGCTGTCACTTATTTATCATCATTGAATTTAATTTGTATGTTAAATTAGGTAAAACATAATTTTTCCATTACATGCAGCATGCGCTTTTGTTGACTTTGGAATGTTGTGATGCGCAATGCTTGAGCTAGACTGTTTCTGTTGCAGTAGTTACTGCACAGGACTGAATAAATTCGACCCACTTTCCATGTTCAATTTGGCATTTAATTATTCAACATACTTGGCTAATTAACAGACAAGTTGGTCCATCAATCTGTGTCTGTACAATGTAAGTCGTTGTTAATTATGCATTTCTGTAGAGCTTCCGATAAGCCCCAGCAACAGCTATGGTACTATTTATGATGTGCTGTCTGCTGCCTGCTCCATTGTGTTGTCAGTGGGCTAATGTGATTATGAGAGGCTGCTGTGCTGCATGTGTGTCTGTGTGCATTTCTTATATAACAATTTCTTGCAGTGTGTTTTATTTTTAATTAGTTTGTCCCGTTTCTAGCAACAAATAGCTATGCTAGCTGTGTGTGTGTGGCAGGTGCGAGTCCTTTCTCAAGGTCGCAATAAGTTTACGACCTGCCATGCTAGTTTGTGTGTGTGTGTGTGTGTCTGTGCCACAGCAACAAAGCATCTCTCTGCCTCCCTGTAAGTGTGTGGCAATGAACTCGTAGTCTGTGTGTTCCTCATCTGCTATTTCAATGTTTGCTCCCGCTGATGCTACTCAGCGCAGAAATTCATAAATCAATTGTGCTCACTTGCCTAGCATAGCAGCTTTCTTCTCCCTCCCTTCACCGTTTCTTTTACTGTCTACGCCTCACTTACATTGCAATTAAAAGCTTAAGAAACGTTCGCTCTCTGCCTGCTGCAGCTTATTCCACATAATTTTCTCCTGTTGCCAAGTCGACAATGTGTGAATGATTTGATTTGATGACCATTATATTTTGACAAAAACTGAACACACACACACACAGACACGAACAGACACAGATACATGCATAGAATCTGTCACACAAATGGAATTACTTGAGTGTGGCTGTGCATAGGGACAGTCGGGAACTGTATACGGCTGATTTAATGCCCTTAAACAGGTGTCTGCACGTGTTTCACCAGCTAGTTCGAGCAGATGATAAAACAAGAACAAAAGTTTCCTTCGGCATGGCAATTGTTTTATACCCTTGCCTACTTTTATCTACTATGATAGTTCCTATAATAGGATATAGCTGTTGAATTTTAATTAAATGAACAAATTATAAGTCGATTACTGTCTTAATTTGCTTGGCACTTTTTTAAAAATCAAACCTGGTCTTCATACATAAAATCTAATTTCTGCCGATTGTTCCTATGGCAGAAATTTTATATGCATAGAATTATAATAGAACGAGAGCAACAGTCACGCAAAACGCGACAGTGGAATACCCTTCGACCTATGTTCCCGTGTAGTTTAATTTGATAAATTCACACACATATGCAAATGCACATGCTTTGAAATTAATCCCGACAGATGGCGCTCGCCCGCCTCCCTTGTTAGCTAACAGAAGCACTTGGTTTTATGCTCATACTTTCTTAAATAACTTCTGTGATTATTGTCCGATCGGATTGTAATTTTAAGACTACGTAGACATTTCATTCAGCTTACTATATATGTAAAAGTCAGAAAGTTGTATCTTTTATACAGCGCTTATAAATTGAATTCAAAAATTGTGGGGCGTGGCACCTAACATTTGAAATAAACTTGATCTGCTTATAGTACACAGGAGTCTTCCTGTCAAATTTGGTAACTCTAGCTTTTATAATAGCTGAGACTGTGCGTTCACACAGACAGACGGACAGACGGACGGACAGACAGACCGACAGACAGACAGACAGTCATGGCTGGCTCGACTCTCCTGTTGATCTTGATTTAGAATATATATATTTTATAGGATCTTAGATGTAAGGTGCGTTGCAAACTCCTGGCCAAAATTACAATACCCTTTGCAAACGTATAATAATAACTGCGTAACTTTCTTTGGAAACCGTCTATCTTGCTGTCTTTCTGTTTCTTGTGACTTCTGCAAAATGTATTTGCTCTCAGTGCAAGCGACTTGTGTGTGTGTGTGTGCTAAGCTGTTGTTTATCTCGCCCAGTTTGTGTGTGCAGGGCGTAAGATGGTTGAGAGAAAAGTTTTCAAGAACAACAACAACAACAAGAACAACTTGATGTCTACTTTCCCACGCTGTCCGAAGGTTGACAAGCTATTAGCGGCACACGCAACTGGCACTGCTTCTGCAACTTGGCCAACTTCAGTGTCATCAACGGCTGCTAAGCCGTTACACATGTGTTTTATACACTCAGAAGCATATTAGGTTGGCGGTTAAGGCGAGAACTGACACGAGGAAGTCTGACTGATGCTATAAGGTGTACTATGTAGTATAATCTTGATCAGTAGACAAGAGAGATACCGAGAGAGAGAATTGAGATGAACAACTTGTTGATGTAAGTTATAAGAACACCAAGTTTGCCCCAAGTGTCCAATAGAGTATCTTATAGTCCTTTTTACTTAAACTGCTCTATTATGTTCAGCACATGTTGGTTATTTAAGAAATCAAAATGTCACGCTCAACTTGGACGATTTTACGGCACCCCAACCGCTAATCGTGTGCGACTTATAATGTTTGTTGTTTACGAACAGAAGCTCAGGCTGTGATTTAACAGGACCTTGTGGGCTGTAACGTGTGGTTAGGTGGAAACATATACTACATATTATACACACTCATACATATATACACTGGAATATATATGTGTTCCACTCTTGTTTTTTATAGCATCCATTGCTGCCCTGCTGCGTCGTCTCTGTTTGCTGCATATTTTTCTTGAATATTTAATAAATTTATTAGATTGCAACTGCAGCACTCACACAAACACACATACCTATACACACGTGTGCATGTATTTAGCATATGTGCAACAAGTACAGTATTCCGTCGCTAATAGCATTAGTGTGTAAAAGGGGAGCAGACAACTTGCTCGAGCCGAGTTCCAGTAATCACTAATGTAATTTGCCTATTGCTCGGGCAAAGTAATTAGCAATGGAGTACATGACCCAGATATCCGGCTAGCACTGTGCCTAGTGCTTTGTGTGTGTGAGTGAGTATGCGAAAACAAGGAGGTTATCAAGTTTCACTTTGATGTTGTGTGCTGTTTAAATTTTAAGTGCGTCTCTGTTAGTTCGAGAAAAAGAGCTGCTTAAATGACTTGAAGTGGAAGGATGTAGGTAGGAGGGAGGTGAGGGAGAGAGAAGAAGAACGAGGCCAGCTGTTTTCCGATTTTCAGCATTAAAGCTTGTTATATCATGTCGTCAGCTTGAAACTCTGAAACGGACTAAGTTTCTTTTCTTATATGCGACAACTAAACCCATATTCCAATGGTATTTTAGTACGCAGCTCTCAATTGATATATGTATAATGTATGTATATGTAGTAGATGCAGATATATGATGTATGTATGTAATATATGTAGAATATGTAGCATACATTTGTTAGAAATTTGCATAACTTAGCAGATACTTCGCTATAATTACCAAACTTGGCAGCGACGCACGCAGAACTTGTAGATCATTTGCAGGTTAAAGGTAATTAAAACTACAAGCATGGCACGTTGAACCGACTATGTGTGTGTGAGTGTATGTGTGTGTGCCTAGACATGTGTGTGTGTGTGTAACTGGATATAGTTACCTAGCCCCATAAGCATGTGAGTCATTAGTTATGGTCAACGTCAACGCGCTCTGCATATGAATGTGCTTAGTGGTCCAGTCAGTCAGTCCGACAACCAGACTGACAGACAGATGAGCGTTGACACTCAAGGTTATCCGTGATGATGAACTACTGTTCTCGGTCGACTGGCCCCGGCTACCACTGAAGGCCTCAAATGTTTGCATAGTTTTATCGCCAACTTTGCAATGGCTTCGTCTGTCAGTCAGTCTGTCGGGGAGGGCCACAGAAAGTTGCTTTTAATGCGCCGCGCAAGTGTTGAGTGTCAACGATGTGGTTCGACCTCAAGTGGGCGGTGGTGGGGGAGGGCAATCCCGAAAAAACAGTTCGTGCTGGTGTTAAATGTCATTGAATTTCAAATTGAATTGCTGATTTCCTAATTGAATTGAAGTTGATTATACATTAAATGGAATTGACACTGATTGCAATAAGTGATTTTTTCTTATATGCTAAGAATTTCAGGTCAGTTATTTTTAGTAAGACAGTTAAACTGTTGTACGTGTCCTTTATTATCGCTTCAAGTTTGGTTTTAAAGAATATTGTCTGTGTTATGGTAATCTGTTTTTGGAGTTTTCGGTCTTTTATGTTTGTTCCTTTTAGTTTTTGATATTAATTTGCAATGACAAAGTTTCTTTTTCTTGCGAAACCATTTTATATTGGTGGTGTTATGAAAAAAAAGCCATTTTTGATGGGAAGAAAAGGCAAAAAAGTGCTGCATTTTCTCAAAAAATCTTCCGCGAGGAGTTGTAACGTTCTCGGTAATGCACTTGGGGTGAAGTCTTTTTGATCAGACTCATCCGGGACACAAATGGGATCGTGTATTGGGTAACAGAGCTTTTTTAGCGAAAAAAGAAGAATTTGGAATACCCGTATTTTCTTTCCATTTTCAATTCGAAAATGCGGCCAGAGCAGACCAGTTAGTAACATGCGGCCCTAATTATTCGCAGTGCAGATGTTTCCAAGTTTCCAAAGTTTACAAACCGCCCTCGACGGGGCTTCAAAATGTTGTGATTTTTTTTTCAGTTTCTCTCCTTTTTTAAGAAACAAAATCAGGTGAAGAAAAGCAGATTTCAGCAGCGTTTCGTTAAGTCTAAAATTAGCTGCACAAGAAACGTTACGTTAAGTTCCCACGCGGCTCTGATGCACATTCGTTAAGTGTAGAGTAAAATACGTTTAGCACAGACACGAACACAAAACAGATACGACACGTAGTCAAGACACACACCACAACGATGCTGCTGCTTAGCAAGACCAGCAACAGATGGCGCTCGCAACAAGTAGCGCCATCTCTCGGTCAGTTTAACGGTAAATGCATAATACAATTGCGTTTTGGGGGGTTAATCGATATTTATCGCTGTTTCAGACTATTAACATCGGAAATTATCGATGAAAAAATCCTTTCACAACTGACGTCTCTCTCTGCCCAATCAATCCATCCACGCACTGTTGAACTGACCCACCCGTGTTGTGCTAACTGAGAGTCCGAGTTGCGTTTCCACGACGAACGAGTTCGCGCTTTTGTGTGACACCACAAAGGCTGAAAACTGCATTTGCATTTGCGGGGGAAAACAAAGAGAGAGAGAGTGAGTGAGTGAGAGAGGGGGTGGAGGTCGTGGCGTAGGTCGAGCCTTTGATATGATTAATTGATGCATTAAGCTCATTTACGCATAATTAATGCGACTTCAATGTGACTGTGAACATTATTCTATTTCTCTTTTTTTTCTATTGCTCAATTTTGTTATGCCTTTTTTTGAAAACACTTTTCATGCCCGGATGACGGCATAATCATGAATTCAAGTCGTGCGACAAATCAACAGAGAAGAGTGAAAAAAAACTGATTTTCTCTCCTCGGGGCGAACGACAAAGCGGAAGTTCGAATATGCTGTTTGTGTTTGACTCTTTCCCTCTATCTCTGTCCGTGTGTGAGTGAGATATGTTTACATAGTGAGAAACGCACACACGCACACCTGGAAGCGTGGGTGTGGCTGAGCTGCTGCTGCAGCTACGTGATTTCTTCAGCTGCTGCTGCACACACAAAAAACTGAAGTAAATGTCGATTTCTTGAAGTTTGCCACAAAACTAAAGACAAAATTGCAGTGGCTTGCCACATGCCACATGCCACACGCCGCATGCTAATGCAAAAAGTTTTGACTCAAGCCTAATTTGGGTCATTTCCTTAAAGTGCAACCAAAGATGCTGCTGCCTCTCTCAAGAAAGCGGATTCGTTTGCTCTTTGCAAAAAGCAATTACAGATAAGATCGACTCATTTTGAGATGTACACACACACACATACACGCACACAGTGGCCAGCTGTGTTTGCCAAGTGTGTTGAGAGTTTCGCTTTTCACACTTCTGCAACAGAGATTGGCATCAGTGCAGCGTTGTTGCGCCTCCTGGCTGCATTGAGTTTCGCTTTCCGTTTGTTGCACACTGCTGACACAGTTAGATGCTGCGCCAACAGATAACAGATTGTCTCATAATTAGACACTTTAATGGAAATACACAAGGGGAGGGTAAGATTGAAAGTATACAGAAGTTGTACTTCAAATGATCATGTATGATGTATGATCTAGATCTAGCTAGTCTAGCTACTACTGATCTACAGATATGCTAAATGCATATACAAATGTATTGTATATATTGCTAAATGTAATCCAACAAATCTCCGGAATTGCTGTAGATAGAGTGCCCAAGTCAACCTTGTGATCGCTGCAAGAGTGTACTAGAATTTTAAGTGAGTATAGTTAACTATATCTCTGGAAGTGTATTAGGTAGAGTGCCCTAATTTGGTAATAAAGCAGCTTCTTGAATTAAAAGAGGTAAGGTCAATCAGTCCATAATATATAGTTGATAATCTGATACTATATAGCTATAGAGATACAATAGATTTATAGTTCGTAGTACAGACAGTAACACTATCAGCGTTATGCAGTTTATGATGTGCTTTACTTTTACCTAACTAGTCGGGATCTCATAGAAAATACAAGTTATGTATGAATGGGTGTCAAGAAAAGAATACTTTATACAGATTAATTTGTTTTATACCTTTTACACTTTACTATATTTTAGTCTACTATATACAGATTACTTTATACTGTATGCAGACTACTTTATACAGATTAGTTTATACTGATAAGTTTACTATGCATATTACTTACAATATATGTCGCATAGCATCTGTTTAGGGTACCTCTACGTCTGCCACCGGCTCCAACTGCTGCTCGCTTATCCCACATATCCCACATATCCCACATATCCTGCGAAAGCAGGAAGTGCAAGGCTCAAGGTGCGGCAGGTGTTGTTGAACCCCGACTTGGGCAATAAATGTGCAATGTATTGCGTGGCAGATTAATATTAATTAGCCACAAACGGATATACTGCAGACGGAGTCGCTGTCGTATGCGTAATATTCTTTAGTTTTGAAATGCAATTATCATAAAATAAACAAACTGTTCACAAATTCATGCCACGTTCGGGTAACTTTCATCTGTGTTTTGCTGCACAAAGTCTTCCCAGACCTCCCTCACACCCCTTTCCACTGGCAGCACCCCCTTACTCGGCATTCGCTTTGGCGGCTCTCGAGTGCACATTGCATTTCGCTGATGAAGGTAATTAAAAAGTTTTAGAACCGCAGCCGAACCCGAACCGGCAGCCAAACCCTTCGCCTGCGTCTATGCCAATAACTTCCCCTGCCCAACCTGCTTGGAAGGGGGCAACGTAATAAATGCATAAGTCTGATTCGGAATTCGGAAAGGAGAAGCGAAGAAAATCGACATGCATCATGCCGAGCATAAATAAGACACATTAACTTGGTCTGTTTGTGCAAGCAGCTGCGCCAGAGCTGTCTACTTCTTCTTGATTTTTGACTAATTTTTACATAAAGCCGCCAACAAAAACAACAACAACAACAACTGCAACGGCGACTTCTAAAAACTTTTTTGTCTGTCAAAGTTTTATAACAAATTTTGTGATTATGCGTCCCACACTGTGAGTGGGAGGTGTTTGCAGGAAAGGGGAAGCCGTGCAGGAAGGGGGATTGTGGGTTGAGTGGGCTAAGTAGGAAGGGGGGGGGAGTCTTATACAGAGTCACCCTAAGAAATTTGCTGAAATGCTCAGCGCTTTCTTCGTTTGTTTGTGTGCGGCAAAGTTGAAATGCAAATTAGATTTTAAATAGTTTTTAGACTGATTGCGTGCGGATCAAGAGCGTATATATAAATGACTATATGTGTGTAAATAACATATGTATGTAAATGTATACATAGGTGTCCAAATGGCATGCATACATATGTATGTAAATGTATACATACATATGTGTGCATATGGCATGCATGTTTATAAGTGTATAAATTATGTATATAAAACATTTTCATTTTCCCAAATTCTGGCATTTTAAAGTTGCAGCAACCCCCGTTGCAGTTGCACTTGCAGTCGGCTTCAACTGCCTCTGCCCCAGCCCCCCTGCAACAACCCTTGACTGCCACAAAGGCTACTAATTAAGAAATTAAAATAAATAAAATGCCAAAAAAATCAGAGAAGAGAGAAAAAAAGTTAGTAAATGGAAAGTAAAAACGTAACGCAAGGGAAATGCACTTTTCATGCCGATTTTATAAAAAAATTAAACAACAACACGCAGCGGCAGCATCAGCGACGCCGCTGCTAAAAGTGCAACTCTTGCAGAACGCCTAAAAGCAGGCAACACAGCAACGTGCAATGTGCAACACAGACGGCAGCAGGCAGCAGCAGACTGACCCCACCAACAAAACGATGACAATGACAAAAAAATTGCATAGGTAAAAATACCTTTAAGCAGTTGGCACAGGCGGAGGCGAAGGCAGAACAAAGACCTGTCCCTGGGCAGGCTTGGTCTACGCTTCTCATCCCTCCCCACCCCTTACTCCTCCCCCTGCAACCCACGACGACAAATTGCAAAAATCCAGAGCTTCGTTTTGATCCGGCAAACGGTTTCTGTGCGATGCAATGCAACGGAAATGTGAATGCACCGTAAAGTGAAGTGAAAAACGCACTTGAATTTTTCTATTTTCCTAACAGTTTAATCCGTTTTTTTTTCTCTCGTTCCGCCTGCGCTTTGTTGCTGTTGTTGTTGTTTGTTTTTTGTAATTTTCGAAGGCCAAAAAAAGACTTCGAAATGGAAATTAAAATGAGCGCAAAACGGGGGAAAACAACTCAAACATCATAATTTCTAGGTGCCTTAGAGGCGAACAGGCAGAGGGAAAGGGAGAGGTAGGGAAAGGGCTACAGCATGTGCAGCAAGGAGCATCAACAACAACAAGAGCAAGAACAACTGCAACGGCAGAGCAAGAAGAACATGAACAATGTAAGCACCCACGTACCAACGCCAGCGCTGAAAGGTGCATCGCCAGCAGCAGGAGCGAGACAGGCGAAGCTGAAGGTAAGGGGATGAGTGCAGGGGAATGGAGAAACTTGTTAGCGTGCCGCTTGTTCATGTTCATCAACAATGCGGCGTTGTCGTCGTCGCTGCTGCTGCCGTCTTGTAGGAAAATTTCATTTTCAGTGAGGGTTGCGCAAATATACAAGCAACAGCAGCAGCAGCAGCAGCAGCTCCAGTTGCTCTTTCAACCAAACTCCCGGATTTTTCTTTAATTTTACCCTCTCACTCTCTTTCTCTCCTTCTCTTCTTTTTCTCTATGCTGATGCCCAAAAAAGAAGCTCAAAAAATTAAAAGAATTTTTGTTAAAAAGCGTTTCAAGTGGGTACTGCGATGTCGTCGCTGTGTCGCCTGTTTGTGTGTGTGTGTCTCTAGTGGGCGTGTGACAGTTGTGTGTGCCTGCAACGCGGAACACCTCATGTGTGCCTCCAAGTGCCTCGACCCGACCTTCCTTTGCTGGGTGCAGTGACACGGGGGCAGCAACAGCGACGACAACGTCGCGTTTTTGGCTTTTGGCGTCGTCGACGTCGTCGTCGTCGTCGCTGTCGACGTCAACGTCGACTTTGGGACTTGATTTTTAGCAGCAGCTTTTAATTTTTATTTTAATTTTTTATATGCGCATTTTTATGTCAACCACACGAGGGCGAATATGTTAATTCCATCGCTCTGTTTGCGACAGCAGCAGTAGACTTCACCTGTCGAATTTGTCGTGCTAATCAGACAAATGTTGACACGGCAGCTGCATTAGCACAACACCATATAGCATAGGGGAAGGAAGTAGAATTTATATTATATTTTAATTTACCTATATTTTAGATGTACGCTGAGAAAATTCCAATAGTTGTTCACACAATTTACAACTATTATGCAATTAAAGTGAACTAGATCAATAGAACAACAGTTAGAACAATGGCTATCGACGAACAGCGGAAATTGCATGTAGTAAGGATAATAAGAGAATTAAAATAAAACAAATGACATTATAATAAAAAAGACTTTTGTGCAACAATTTAATTCTCACTTTACTTCATTTTTTTTTAATATTAAAGTTTACAACTAGTAATAAACGTATGTATCATTTTATAATTATAATTGTATTTTATTTGATTTCTACAATTAATTATTGAATTTTAATTTTGTTACAAAAACTGTATATTTTTGTTTGTGTATTATTTATTGTATATATGCACAGAATTATTAAATAATATATTTATTATTTTTTTTATATTAATTTATTACTTGAAGAAGCATTCTACACATTTAATTCACAGCTAAATCAATGTAAACGTGGGAAATCACAAAGGAATAGATGATATATTTACAAATAAACCAAACTCATTAAATAAAGAGTGCTCACAATGTCGATGTTTAAAACATTTTAAACTTTCGAAATTGTTCATTTCAACGTATTCGACACTTATTATTAGACTTGATCAATGATTTATTGCAAGTGGCAGCAAGCCGGTATAAAATAAGTCGATAGAAAGTAAAGCAAATGAGATTAAATGTTAATTAAATTAAACAAAATTGAATAATAAGAATAAATAAAGGAATACAAATGAAATATGTAATCTCATTATAAATGATTATAATAATATATTAATTACATATAATATGTAAATGTGTTAAATGTGGTGGTTAAATTGTAAGGGCCTATGTTGATTTTGATTAAAACACAAATTATTTAGGAAATTATTGAAATTTTATTTTATTATGATATATTGGTATTACTCAATTATGTATGTAAAAAAATATCGGCCAAATGAGCGTCGCGACCTCGGCTCTTTTGCGCAACAAATTCAATGGCCTTGTTATCTCACGTAATGGCGATGTCAATTGGCCCCCAAGATCATGTGATTTGACACCGTTGGACTTTTTTCTTTGGGGTTATTTGAAAGAAAAGGTGTACGTCGATAAGCCAGCAACAATTCAAGAGCTAAAGAAAGGATGAGATAACGGCATAGAACCTCCATGAATGCCTCAGCGTCATCGAAAATTTGGACCATCGTATGGAGGTGTGCCGCCGAGGTCGCGGCGCTCATTTGGCCGATATTTTGTTACATACATAATTGAGTAATACCAATATATCATAATAAAATAAAATTTCAATAATTTCCTAAATAGTTTGTGTTTTATTCAAAATCGGCCTTTACAATTTAACCACCCTTTACAATTATTTTTCTTTGTATGCTCCACTAGGAGTTAAAGAAAAAAAAATATAATGGAAAAGAATTGTAGATCTGCAACACTGCAAAGTTTCTTAAGACATTTAAGTAGCTTTTAGGTAGAGTATCTCATATTCGTTACATGAAGTTGTAATTAATTTGTAGCTTCTTTTTGGCCTTTATTTTCTTTATTTTATGTAATAAAATTGTATTTTTTTATTTTTTATTTTTATGCGGCAAGTACTTGGCTTTTACATGCGCATCCACATCCACATCGACGTGTGTGTGCCCTTTTTGGTCGCTGTGGTGCTGCCTGCAGGTGCCACGGGGTGTGTGGTGGGTGGGGGAGGGGCAAGCTGGTGTTGCTGCTCTTGGCTGCGTGGTGCTACCTGGCTTAGCATTTTGCAATGCATAATTAATCTGTGTGGCCGGGATGCGAACGCCTCCCGGTTTGATGGCTCCAGAACTTCAGGTGAGCCTCTCTCTCTCCCAACCCCACTGCCCCACACAACCACTAGAGCCGCAGTGCAGCAGCCACCTTGGCACTTCAATAAAAATTTTCTTTATTTTGTTTTTAGTGGAGCTTTTGAAAAATGTTTTCATGTATCTGATGTAACTTTTGGACTCTGTTGCCAGCGGGTAGGAAAGGCGAGGGGGGCAAAGGGGAGTGGGGCGAAGGTGCAGCCCTATTTGCAAAAAAGTGCAAAAATGTGACGGGCACGCTTGAGTGCCGCCCAACTGTGCCACGCCCTGTGTGCTGCGCTGCTGTTGTTGTTGTTGTTGGGGTATTGTTTGTCAAAGAACTTGACGCAGAAGCTGCAATTCCCTGCAGGCGTTTTAAACGGGGGTAATGACTTATGGCTACCTGCTGGCGGGGGGAGGGAGAGAAGGAGAGAAGAGTAGGGGAAGGTGCAAGGAGAATGAGACAGGAGTGCAAGTGCTGCCAAGCACTTGAAAGTTTGCCGCGCGATTTTCGGGCTTGCAGCGTGTTATGCAGATCATTAGAAAACCCTTATTCGGCAGCGGGAGGGGGTATAAGGAAAGGGAGTGGGGGGTGGGGGAGCGCACTTCTCTCTATGATAAGCGATGCATGGGCGGTTGCTTGTCTTAGCCATTGTTGCGTGGCCTTTTTAATAGGCCGAGACTCTGCCAACAGAATCCACATTTAATTATGTTCCAAAAAAGGACATAACAATTTTTATTTTCCTTTATTTTTTGTAATATTCAGCAAATGCTAAACAAAAGGATGCGCCCAAAGGGGGTGCACAACAAAAAACTGCTTAATTTTGGAGAGTGTTTGCTTAGATTATTTCATTAAATCGCCCTCGCACACGCCCGTTGCGACAAAGGGCGCGCTGAGCAGAAGTCAGCGTCGCTCTTTGTGCCCGAACAATGCCGCGTGCAGCGTGGGTAAACAAAAAGTGTTGAGAGAAGTACTAACGCTGGCCAAGACCAGACCAAGCCAGACCAGGCTGCCATAAACGCAAAGGAATGCGTCGTCGTCGTCGTCGTCTTGGCCGTCTTGACCGTCTCTGCTTGCGTTGTGGGAACGTGCAGTTAATTAAAGATAAGAATTAACTGCTGATTAGTAGTTCTTCTTTACACTTGACACTCTGCACTCGCCGGCCAGTCCGGGCACGTACTTCGAGCACGACTTGTCCTGCCAGTTGCTACCCCCACCTACTTCAGTTGTTGCCCTTTGCCTTTGCCCTGTTTCGCTTCTAGTTCGTTAACGAGTTTTTATTTTTGTTTCGTTGTTCGGAAGGCAAAAGTTTCTTCGGTAGCCAAATGATTTATGCCTCACACTGTGTGTACACGTGTTATGTGTGCGTGAGCCTAAAAGCAGGCTGCACTTTTCAACTGCGCCTGCAACGCGCTTTCATAAGCATCTCCAAGGATAATTGATGCGGCCTTGTTGTGTAATTTAATGCGACTACGTGTTAATCACAGCGTTTAATGGAAAACCCAACGAACTGGCACGCTTTGCAGCCACAGATAGCAATCGCAAGACGCAGACCGAGACGCACACATACTTGTACACAGACAGTCGGACCATAAATATCCAAATGGTGGCTAGGCACGTTCGTCTTGGGACAGCGTGAGAGAGGAGGGAGGAGAGATTGGAGAGAGTGGGGAAAACTTGCTGGCACTCAGCTTAAATGCCTCATTTTCCAGTCATTAAATTCTGCTGGGCGCTGACCAATTTTGAGGGCGCCACAAGAGCTTACAAAAGTATAAATGTATCTATGTATCTTGTGGATACTTTTGCTCGCACTACAACTGCAAAATGTAGTCAACATTCGCAGCTTATTATTGAGTCTAAGGCGGCTTGAAATATGTTGACAATGGCGCCAGGCAACAAAAGCAGGCAAAATATGCTAGTTGCCCCGCCTGCTTATTTTTAGCTTCCTTCTCTTCTCCCCTCCCCCTCTATCAGGCCACCCCTTGCCAGAGCAATTCGTATTACTTTTAGACATTTTTCTTTTCAACCCCTCGCGGCATTTGACTTTTTGATTTGCTTTGCGTTTCTTAGACATTTTTATGTACGATCGAAGGGTATATTAGCTTGTAGATGTATTTAACAAACGTTTGTTTGCAATGCTAGAAAATTTCTCTGTCGGAGTTAGATCAAGCTCATATATCTTTGATATATTTGACATATGTGATACGTATATCTTCAAGCTATCGCCATCAAACTCACCATTTTTTACTTCTTTCATGTTTCCTTTCTTGATTCACTGTCCAGAACATCTTTTATCTAGAAAAGTAGTAAATAACAATTAATTCTTGAACACCAAGTCGATCTGGCCTCAGTGGTCTGTCGACAAGAGCATTAGCAAGTTTTTACCTTGTTGATGATGCGTAAATCGATAGAAATCCGATTAAACTAACATATCTATCTATATATCGCCACCAAATTTATCTGACTTTGGCAGTGTTTTCTTAGTGCACTGCAAATTTCATCAATATCTTTTATATTATGTTTATTATATATAAGGTGTAAGGTGTATTGTATATAATAATGTAGTTGAAGACTTTATTAACCATAGTTAATGGTCCTATTTAGGACCAATATGCGATGTTTTGTTCGATAACTTATTGCCATTTCAAGATTATTTCATTTTGTCTCTCATAGAAGCCCTCATTCCTAATGGCAAAAAATGAAGACAACGGATTTTCACAATTCATTTAGTAATGATAAATAACAGTGACTTAACAGATCTATATTATTGAGCTTAAAGCTTCATTATAAATCCAATTCTTCTTTTGAATTATAGTTCCTTTCTTGCGTGATTGTCCTTACTTAATTGTTAATAGTTTATATAGATACGCATATGTTTTGGGTTCAGCATCCAACTCATAGAAAGAACAAATATATAAATATAGTATATCTGTGTAGTTTATAATTCAGTACAGCATCTTGAGAAAAGCCGAACTGGGTTTAGTTCTCTCCTAATTACAAGGCAAGAAAGTTTCTTTGAAGTCTAAATCAAAATTATATAAATTGTAAATATCTTAACTTCTTAAGTATTGCCACCAATCTCATCATATCATACTTTTCTAATGTTTTAACTATTCACTACAAATTCAGTCAACATCTTTCAACTAGAAGAGCATAAGATCTTCGGTCTGCAAACTTGCGTTATTTGGTGCTCTTTTCTTGTTTTTTTTTTGAGTACATCAGCAAGTTTCGCTGGAATAGCTCTTTTTTTTGCTTTTGTTGGGGTGTGAGCAGCACGACAAATCAAAGCGGAACAAAGCAATGTTGCAGCGCCGAATTTGACAATTTATTGTTTGCTTTCGGAAATGGTAAATATTTGTTATTACAGTCTAATGTTTTCCTGTTGCTGCTGCTGCGAGGCAAGACAAAAATGCCAGAAACTATTAGCTCTGGACATAAATCTTTAAGCGTTATGAACTCGCCCGAAAACCGCAACCAGTGCGCTGCCAGTAGCCACAGACCCTTTCTTCTCCCAAACCTCCCCCCCTTCTCTGCCCATTTATCGTCGCGTCAGGCGCACTTTGTCGCCGTAACCACAATATCGCCCGCACGCACGCCCAGACATGTCACAATTATGACAATTTCTGATGCATAACGGTGCATAGCGCTTTTAATGCAATAAACCCAGCAACTGCAGCAACAGCACCACCACCGCCTGCAGCGTCATTAACACTGACAGCAGGGGGGAGAGACGTGGGGGGTGTGGGGTGGCACCTCCTTTTGTCGTGCACTAATTGTCTGGCTGTGGCCGAAATGTGCAGCGCCTGCAATGCTCCAGTTCAGGTGTGTGTCACTTGGTCGCCCGACACCGCAAAACACTTTGCAGGCAATTGTCAGTTTGCAAGTGTTGAGCACGCAAGGAGGGCATAGAGGTGGGTTTCTAGGTAGGTCGGGTGTGTGCGGTGTTGCGTTGGTTGGTTTGGGCGAGCTCACTTAACAGCTGACAATGACAAGCGCGCAGCAGCAACAGCAACAGCAGCAACAGCAACAGCAGCAACCAATGTTGCCGTTAATAGCTGCCAGCGCCGACTGGAGCAGCGCGAGCAGCGCAGTTGCCCCAGCAACGCTGTCACTTGCGGTTGCAGTTGGAGCTGAAGCTAAAGCCGGAGCAGGAGCAGGAGCTGAAGCAGAAGCAGTCAGCCTGGACAGCGCATAGTGATGCCCCTGATGCTCTTATAGCGGAAATCAATTAGCAATAAAATTGCAAATCAAACGTCAAATGTCCCTTGGGAATATGCAACATCAGCTGCAGCAGCAGCAGTTGCATTTGCAGCAGTCGCAGTCACAGTTACAGTCGCCATCACAGCCGGAGCTGCAACAACATCCGCTGCTGTCAGCCATTTTCGGAAATAATAATTATGCGTAAGCGAAATGACAGCGCGAAATTTATGCGGCAAAGGAGTGTGAGAGAAAGGGAGGGAGAGAAAGAACGAGAGGGAGATAGAGGGAGGGAAATTTACCTAGCTTGGCCTTGGTCTACCTGCTGCCGCTGCTCTTACTCATCCTGCTCACTGGCAACTTTGTATCTTGCAGGGAAACACAACGTGTACATTACCCCTGGCACCATCATCAGTTGCATCAGCAACAGCATCCGCTGCTGCCCGATGGACGTCCGCTGCTGGGCGCCACCAGCAACCACAACGGCGCTTGGGCCAGTGCATCGAGCGGTCACTCTGGTTATGGGTAAGTGCGCCTCCACAGTGACTGCAATTCGATGCCACTAATGCAGTCGCCTTAAATACACACACAAACACACGCAGCATGGATCCATCGGTGGAGTACGAGGTGCAACAGACGCCTCCCTCGGGCAGCTATTCGTCGTTTCATTCCAGCGGCACGGGCCACAGTGGACCCGCATATTCACCACCGCATCCGCCGCCACATCATGCACCCAAAACAACATCGACCTCCAAGAAGAAGAAGAAGAAGTCGAGTGCCGGCTCGGTGATGTCGGCGCTGACGCTGCTCTCGTTCTTCTTTTTTCGTCAACATGCTGCAGAACTGCATCAAGGAGCACATCTCCGACATAAACCCCACCGTGATGGTGCTCACGGCCAGCGGCAGTCGCAATCGTTTCAATAAATTGGCTGAAATGAACTCACGCGAACAGGCCTCCTCGCCGGCCTCGACCACGGCATCATCAGCTGCGTCTTCTTGGCAACAGGCCGCATTGGCGCCGGTACCGCCGACTGTCAGTTCCGTCGTTGCGCCCATCATTGTAACGCCCGCTGTGACGCTGCATACGCCTTACAGCAGCGGCCTGGTGACTAACAAGCCAGCCTCGCATACCCACTCCCACTATCAGCCAGCTGCGCCACAACAGCAACATCAGCATCATCATCATCAGCAGCAGCAGCAGCATCCCGATGATGATTATAATTACGGACATCGCACACCCTACGCCGCCGCAACGCCCGCTCCGGCGACGACTCTTGATTTCTATCCTAATCGCACACACATTGACCACTCGCTCAGGCCCGACTCTGACTACTATCAGCAGCAGCAACAACAGCAACAGCAGCCGCCGCCTCTATACTACTCGCATGAGGGGGACCGGCAGCATTACATGAACAGCGACTCTGCTTGGTCATATGGCGCCATGGGTGACTCCTCTCACTTGGCTTCGCACCCCGCTGCCCCCTTCTCGTATGCAGCTGGAAGCAAACGTTACTCATCTTCAGCTTCGTTGGGCGCTCAGTCGGGCGTGAGCTCTTACTCGGATAATGCGCGGTACCGTCAGCTAGATGATTATGATCATCATCATCAGCATCGGCATCATCATCGCTACAACATCAATGCACGACATGATGAGGTTGATGATGATGTGGATAATGGCGACGCTGACCACAGACGACGCGGAATCACCGATGATTTCTACACACGCAATAATTGAATCCAAGTTGCATACCACACTCAGCGCACAGGTGAGGGCAGCGGGTACTATGCATTTCTATTTTACGCCTAACTTCTAACTGACGGCAGCTGTAAAAGTTGCTAAGGTTGAGCCTAAGCGACTGCAAAATACCCCGCAATTGATTTCGATGCATGCTAATTATCATGTTGCTTTTTCAACGATTTTCTCTATATTATAAATATAATTATATTTTTATATACAAGTATGTATGTATATATTTTAACTTGCTATATCTGCATAACCAACCTTATTTACTTGCCGTATAATGTTTATTTTAATTAAATTCTTAAATTTCCTTCTTTTAAGAGATTATTATTTATTATTATTATAGTCAGTAGGAATCGTTCAGTATCATCTGAGCTTAACGTAATGTTTGGCTTATAAAATAATAAATAATAAATAATAAAAATAAATAATATATACAAGGTACAAATGAAGGATTATTTATTATTATTATAGTCAGTAGGAATCGTTCAGTATCATCTGAGCTTAACGTAATGTTTGGCTTAAAAAATAATAAATAATAAAAATAAATAATATATACAAGGTACAAATGCAGGATTATGCTATCTTACGAGTAAGGAGGCAGAGGATGTGATCTCTTCAGCCGTCGGACGGAAATGGGGTCGACGAGGTCATTCGCCAACGTATTCGGTAAATTTCCTTCGATTTCCTTCAATTGCGTTTAAGCAACTTTTCAAATTTTCACTGCATACTTTTGGAAGGCAATCCAAAATTGGCGAACGCATCTGAAAGTATGCAACATAAAACTATAGAAAAATGCCAAGTATAACGTTTTCAAAAATTAAATGAAAGCAACAACAAAGGTAGTTCCTGACTTAAATAGCTAGCAAAAGTTGGTTCACATTATTCGGCGAACATGAATACAAACATACATATGTATGTGTGTGTGTATGTATTTTTGTTGTTATAATAAAAAGCAAACAATGTACAGGGCAAGAGGAGAAAAAACTGTCGGGGGACTGTCAGCTGAGAGAAAGCGACACTGGGATACCCTAAGATTTAGGTCAAGGGGATTCAGTTAATACTACAAAATAAGGTTAAAATGTGTAACTGTCGCGGCAGATCACTGCTTTATTTAAGCACTCAACGCTGCCATACGAATAGAATCAGCTGTTAATATCTATGTTCTAAGCAGCTGTTAGTCTTATGTTAAGCAGCTGTTAAGTCTCATGCTTGCAGTTGTTAGGTCTAACTTGTAAAACAGTCTCTTCTCGCATCACTTCTAAAAATCGCAGCGGCACAAAAATAATTAATAATCTTAAACCCTTGCAATTAAAAGCAAGGGTTTAAGATTTAAGAGAAGTAAGGCGTTTGCACAAATCAGTGTACCCGTAAACAGTAACACATATATATTCTTTCGAACTGTTCTTCCTGAACAAAGTATAACAATTGGGAAAGACAAAATGATTTTGGCAGAATGTAAATGCTTCTTTGCCGCAACGGCGGACTGAAATTATAATGCTCTGTGCAAGGAGAGTATAAAAAGCAAGTTAAATTCCTAATGAAAATAAATGCTAATTTGTTGCACAACAAATTAAACGTGTCGGGTTGTGTGAACTGGGAGCTAAGACTTTATTTTATTGCCTGCCACAACTAACTTGCAATGTGCGTTGTGTTGCAGCCACAGATACAGTAGACTCACACCACACACACACATTCTCAGACACACAGAGACACCGACACAGTTGCCGGACACAGACAGAGCGCGATCCTGAACTCGCTGTGGATTTTCTAATGCAAAGCTGTTGCACTTGCAGCAGCACCTGGCTTATTTATGTATTTATGGCTTCTCAGCGGGGAATGACAGAATAATTATTGCTAATGGCATCGGAAGAGCCGCGAGTAGCAAGCTGGTGAGCTGCGCTTTAATTAACACACTGCGCAGACACACTTTAAAATGCAGCAGACAATTTATGCGGCACAAACAATGTGATCAATTTCAACAACTTTTATTAAACGTCATTTACAGCTGCCGCGCTGCTTGCTGCCGCAGATTTGGCATCGTGTGCTACCTCGTTCGCACTTGTCGAGTTGTCAGTGCGTCAGGGCATTTGTTGTAGTTGTTGTAGGAGGTTCTGATGCAGCTGTTTCATTTGCAATTAAATGCATGGTTAAAAGCCGGCACAGCACTCGGCCACGGACAACGATGGATGCAGATGCAGTTGCCGTTGCAGTTGCAGTTGCCGCTGTTGATGCAACTGCTATTGCATTTCGGCATCGACTCCATTCGCGTCGCCACTCAAAAGCGTAATTTAAAATTCTCTTGGCTGCCATTTGGACCGTGGACGTACGTAGCAAACCCTCACCCAGCCACTGCCTTTTTTTCTTTTCCTTTCCCCTTCGCCTTTCTTTGGATAGCATCAGCGATATGCCTGTTTGAAAAGTTGGCACTACCGACACGCGTCGCAACTCCTGGCTGCACTCCTTGCCGCCGTTGCGGTTGCACACGGTGCGTATGAGTTATGCAATGACTGCGTGCAGCGTGTGCCGCGCGCGCTCAAAATGAAGTTAATATAAATTTTACGTTAAAGCATTGCCCAATTCAAACGTGTGAGGCTTATGCGTTCACAGCGTTGTGCTCCCATATATTTGAATAAATTTATGACTTTAAGTGCAAACTGGCAGCTAATGCGTGATTTTTGGAGTTTTAACGAGGCAACTCTCGTTGCAGCAGACACGTGACTTGTGGTTGCAAGCTCTACGAACGGAAGCAAATGAGTGAGCATCATGAGGATCAGGCCCCATAAAGGGATAGCAAATTCACTGCAGGTAACTCTGCTCACACAAGGATATTGAAAGATATCTTAGAATTCATTCCCTTTTACATTGCTCTTCCATCTCCGTTTCAAATTGCTGCCTCAGTATTGCGATAATAAATTGTAATTATCTTTACATTCCGAACAGCCTGAGGATTATTAAATCCATTTACGATTATTCACTTGATTCCATCCGGAGTCGAAAGTGAAAATTTTCATTACACACTCGCTGTTGGCATGGGGAAGGGAGGACAAGGAGGTGGCAAAATGAAATATCCAGTTGCAGGCACAGACTTGTTGTCTGCCACATTAAAATGCGCATTACACATGCAATAAATTCGCTGGAAACACGCATAAATTTATAGCTCATCTCGATGTTTTATTGTATTTATTTTGCATTAAAGTTGTTTTTTGTTTCTGTGTATATGTGTGTGTTTGTGCCCCTGTAGTAGTTCATTAAAAAATAATTAAAAATTGTAATCGACGCAAAAATGTTGCCTGCCTTTGCACAATTATTTATTGGCGACATATAGCACAAAATTAAACGGCAATAATTTGCTCATGTCAACTATAAGTGTGCAGTAGATAAATTAAAAGCAAATAAGTTAATAAATTTTACAAAACACTTTTAAAGCAATCAACCCTGAAGATACCTTAGAGAAAGGCGTTTGATTACAACGGATCCTCAGCTTCAGCATACTTCATTATACCTTTCGAACATTGAAAATGGTAAAAGCCGTATACTTACTTTGTGCAAACATAACTAGGATCACTAGCCGAGTCGATTGAACCATTTCTGTGTTTGTGTATTCGTCTATCCATCTGTCTGTCTGTTTGAACGTCTCGATCTCAGCCATTAACAGAGTTAGTTATACCCTTCGTTTTTACTTATGCTTTCTAAGTTATAATGAGATTATGTCTATAAATTATAAGGCTATAGTTAAATGAAACAAGCTTTCATATCTTACAGGGAATACGGTGATTAGGCAGTTGTAAAGTGACAATGACAAAACTACATCTCCACTGCTCAAGCAAACGTTCTTATGCCATTTCAATTGCTGCAGTCTAGTACTTTCCTCAACCCTTTTTCACTCATTTCAATAGATCTTGTGTATGTTAAATCCTTTTCAGCACAGTGACTGCTGGCAAACCGAAATTACTCAAAAAAGCCATAAGAACTGCTAAAGGGAATACAACAGCAAGAAAAGCAATACAAAGCTACAGAGGCAATGGCAGCACAAATAAACAAACAAACAAGCAAACTGTCTCGATTTACGTTTAACGCCTTTGCTACAGTTTTATATGGTAAACAATTACGGTAAGTAATTTATTTCTGCTCAACTGAATTAGAAATCTCTTAGCACTAAGCCAATGCCAAAGTACTTGCTCAGGCAGTTGCAGAGGGTTGTCTTATCCCCCAACTCCCTATTGCTCATTCCATCTTTCTCGCACTCCCGCACTCTTTGGCTGTGTGTCTCAGTGTGTCTCTATGTGTCTCTGTGTGCGTGTCTGTTTATAAAGATACAATAAGATATGCAAGAAAATTAATAGTACTACATTTTTTACAACACGTTTGTCTCGACTGCTGGCGCTGCTAGTGCGATAATTCATTGCCTGTTTCTTCAGTCCGTCTGTCTGTCTGTCTCTCTGCCACGCACTTCCTGCCAGCCAGTCAGGCATCCTGGCCAACTTTGCAAAATACCTCGCCGCACCTCACTGGGCGCTCACTTTCGTTACATTCCCGTTATAATCGGCTTAGTCTACGCTTACGGTTTGCTTTTTGCATTGCCTGCGCATTTGCAAGTGCGAGCATAGTTCCCTTTATGGTACCCCCATTAGCGCACTCCCAACATCCTTCTAATACACACACTCACACACACACTCAGACCGTCAGCATTTCTTGAACTCATTCCGTACACGGCGCAAATAAACAGCATGCTGCAACTGCTGTTTATTTGCGCCGAAGGTGTTAAGTTGTTATTTTATTGCATTTTATTTCATTTGGCTGTGAGCCTTTTATGCTCTTTCTAAGAAAAGCAAAGACTATTATGACTCTCTATGTAGAATTTTCTAAGGTGATTCGAACAGACTCGCAATATAGTTGTTTCTTATTCGGGTATTTCACTTGCCTGCTTATTGTGGAGTCGTATATTTTTGAATTACATAATAGGATGCATGTATGATGTACACCTACTCTACACTTTAACATCATCTTTTATACCAACTATAGCACCCCACCTACTCTACAATTGCCTAGACTAGAATTGTCAGCCATTTAAAAGTGCAATTATCATTAATTGACGCCAAGATACATCTATCAATTACGCGTGTAATTTTTCAATGAACATGTTTACTGCACTGACACTTGAGATCCGCGTTTGATTATCGCAATTTAAAGCAATTAGGAAGCACAAGTTAAGGAGTGCATGAATTTAGTTTGTAACTAATTCTTGGCTCACAATGTTGGCTCAAAACTTGATTTTTCAATTGGTACTGGTGAATATACATTGTACTTATCCGTTATTATTGGAACCGATAGAAAGAGAAACAATTTTTCTGCGTAAAATAATTTCAAATGTGCACAAGGAGAAACCCATTGAAACGTTTTTGATAATGGAACGACCACAGAATGAACAATGTTTTCTTCAGAACGGTATTGCGATTGATATTCCAACGCTTCGATTCGACGAAACAGTCAAAATATATATGAAAAATGTCTACAACAGCGAAGCTCTGATTTTGGTTTGCATGTCAGAAGTTGCAGATGTCATGTTACTTAATACTATGGCCGAGAATATTAACCGAATGAGAACGGCACGTATTATTATCTGGTTGTACAACGAGGTATCTATTTTTAATGACCTTATGAGCCTAATAGTTGAGCAAGCGAAAACATACAACTTTCTTAACCTTCTGGTGTTCCACCAAGCGTCGAATAATGAGCAAGGACCGATAACATCATATCGACTTCAACCGTTTCCGATTCCAACACTTCAGCATATTACGGACATAGACAAAAGGCCAATCTTTCCCAAAGTCTACAGTAATTTTAATGGTAGACCGGCAGTAGTATTTCCAGAACTTCTTAAACCAAAAAGCTTTTTATCAAGAAACCCACGTACAGGTAAAGATGAATTTAATGGTTCGTCAGACAGACTCATTGCAGAGTTTGCAAAGAAACACAACATTAAGATAGTATTCCATCCACTCTTCAAAACGATTCAAAGTCCTGTAGATGTTTACAATTTGATTCTCAATGGTGAGATTGATTTACCCATTCAATACTTTTCATCTTACATGCTAAGTAAAATATACAATATGGAATATCTTTCGAACTCAGAAATTGGTTCCATTTTAGTTGTAATACCATGTGGACGTGAAATGCGTATTGGAGACATTTATAAAGGGCTAAAAAACTATTCTGCAATTGTATTGGGGGCGTACTTTATATTTGCCATAATCGAAGTATTATGTGTTGCAGCTAGCAATCGATTCTTTTGGGGAAGATATGATTTCTCATATTCGTATCTTTTTGTAAATCTTCGTGTATTCTGCGGTGTTCTGGGCTTACCCATCCGCTTTAACAGACATAGAAGTAGTTTTTCATTACAGCAGATCGTGTTGCTTCTTGGCTTTCTTAGAATCATTTTAACGTGTTTTTTCAATGCCAATCTAAGTACCTTGCTAACAAAACAACCACAACAGAAACAGATTCGCAATTTTAAGGGATTGCATGAAAGCGGAATACCAGTTGCATCAAATAAATGTTTTACATATTTAATGACATTGGAAGGGGATAAAGACTTTATTAGTATTATACTACCAAACATACAATTTTTATGTTTTAAAGAAGCGCAAGATTTACTGATGAATCTGAATACTAGTTTCGCTCACATCGTATACTCTAAAACATGGGAGTTCTTGAATAAATATCAGCAGAACAAACGAATAAATGCATTATGTGAAGCGCCTGAATTGACAATTATTAAAAATATGTTTGTGACTGGAGTTTTAAAAAACAATTCAATTTTCAAGCAAGCCCTAGAAGATTTTATTCTTGAGACTAAAAGTTATGGTTTTACAAAACATTGGAAAAAACGGGCTGGTCAAAAGTTATTCGAGTCTGCTCGACCAGGTAAAAGTATTTCAGTTAGCCATCAGGCATTCACTCCGTTACGTCTTGAAGATTTTAAATGGCTTGGCAAGTTGTTGGCTTTTTTCTACGGAGCATCTTGTATTATTTTTATTTGTGAAATTTTATTCGCCCGTTGGCAGAAGAAATCAGTCAAGAAAGTTATCAATATGGAAGTCTAAAAATGTATTTTTATTCAAATAATGCTCATGCATAAAAATGTATTACAATATGTACACAATTATTACTAAATAATATTATTCCATTATTATAATAAGTGGCGTTTGGCGTTTTAAATATATGTTTTTGTTTTGTTTAATAGAAAAAATTGTTTTGCAAATACCTATTAAAATTTTAAGAATTGCTATCTGTTCTTATATTGGCAACAATTAAAAGATCCAATTAAAAATCTAATTTAGCTAAAAACTTTCCAATTGGACCACAATTATATTAATTGAAACTGATAATCACCTTCAGTCAAATTGTTTCCCATCACATTAGCTTGAAGAGATAAATGGTTGATAAAATAATGATTAAAATAATTTACAAATTGGTACGCGACAGTAATTTTCAAGAAGTCAGTTCGTCCTGGTCCTATTTAAAAGTTGTGTATTCATTTTACTGAAGCTATGTGTTCCGCTGGGTGCCCTAAGATTGTCGTTGATTCCTGAGCTATCGGAGAACCAACTTTTTGATGGGCTCATCGAACAAGTGCATAAGGAACAGTCTGTTGAGACAATTTTGATAATGAGACGTAGACATGACTCCAGGTGCATCTTAAACGATTTAAATGTAGCTGGCATTCCCACTCTCCGCTTCGAAGCAGTGACTAGAATGAATGTAAAAGAAGTATTTAATAAAGAGGCCTTAGCTTTGGTGTGCATGTCCGAGATCGATGATATTGCGATTCTCACCACATTGGCAAAAAATATTAATCGGATGAGGGAGGCGCGTATTATCATCTGGCTTCATAATGAATCGTCTATTTCCAGTGAGCTCATGGACCTTATAAGTGAACAAGCGAATACTTACGACTTCCTCAACCTATTGGTCATCCACTCAGCATGGAAAAATGTTGAAGAACCGATAATATCATATCGACTTCAACCATTTCCCAGCGCAACACTTCAACGTATAATAAATATTAGCAAAACACCTATATTTCCCAAAGTTTATAACAATTTTCATGGGAAAACTGCAATTATTTTACCCGATTTGATTGGGCCAAGAAGTCTATATGTAACCGATTCGCGGACAGGAAAAAAGCAACTATCTGGCTCTTCAGAAAGACTTCTCACTGTATTCGCAGAGAAGCACAACATTATGTTACGAACTCATGAACTGTTTGAGAAAAATGCACATGTAGACAGTAAAGTAATTTTCAATATGACGATAAATGGAGAGGTTGATTTACCGATTGGATACTTGGCGAAAGCTGCACAAGGAGATACATTTAAATTTGAATATGTTTCGGGTGGAGAAATCGGTTCCATTTTTATTGTAGTTCCATGCGGACAAGACATCAGTATTGTGGATGTCTATACAGGCCTTAGAACATACTTAATCATAGTTTTGGTGGCATATTTTATGTTTGCAGTAATAGAAACTCTTGTTATAATGACAACCTACTGGATATATAGGGGAAAATGTAAACTTTTCTACTTATCTTTATTCTTAAATCTTCGTGCATTTTGTGGTATTCTAGGACTGCCTATTCGTTTGAACAAATATAGAAATAGCATATCACTACAACAGATCGTAATGATCATGAGTCTTTTAAGTATAATTTTCACATGTTTCTTTAATGCAAATTTGAGTACTTTACTCACAAAACAACCTGAGCGTAGGCAGATTCAGAACTTAGAGGAACTGGAAAGAAGTGGGTTACCCATTTTAATAGGTAGTGGAATTGATATACATGTGGACCACGACATTTTGATAAACAAAATACGTAATATAAAAGTGGTGGACAATATTAAAATTTTAGAACATCTTTTATCTATGAATAGAAGTTATGCCTATTTATTGACCAGGACTTTATCAGACTTGGTAGATTACTATCAGCAGACTTATAATTCGAAGGTTTTCTGTAAAGTAAAAGGCTTGCAGATCTTCCACATCATGCCCATAGGTGGAGCATTACCTTTAAACTCAATATATAAAATGGCCTTAGATGAGTTCATACTACGGGGTCACAGTTTGGGGCTTTTAGAACATTGGAGTATGGAGGCTCGACGTAAAATAATTAAGTCTATTAAATCAAAGGATATTGAAAATAATAGGCAGGAGGTTCGACGTTTAAGTTTTGCTGATGTGAATTGGATTTTTAAATTGATTGGCCTATGTTATGGAATAGCTGCATTAGTTTTTATTGGTGAGAACTGCTTAGCACGATGGCAAAAGAAAACCGCATGCAATTGTAGTTTTGAATGTATAAACTTTCTGTAACTTTTATAATTGTTAATTTTTCATATCCTTAATGAATTTGTATCTTAATTATGATATTGCAATAAAGAAGATTTGATTTCACTTCTTATGATAAATAAATTTATTGCTTTTGGACTATTTTGACTATAAGTATTTTATAACAAAAGCCACTTACAAAATATATACTACATAACAGGGCGAAAGTAATTTGCTTAAAATTATTTACTTTGAGCCAACGCATGCTGCCGTACAAGATTATCTTACGACAGCAACAGTCGAGCTCACACGACAGTAGGATATCCTACGACCTATTTTCTAGTGTTGTTTTATTTGTTGAACTCATACTCATAAAGATACATACATATGTAGATGGTTTCAAATTATTTCCGACAGATTTGACACAACCATTTGATGTTATGCTCATACTTTCTTGAATTATTGTTTGGATTGACATTTAGTGGATACGTAGATATTTCAATAAGCTTAGTATATGTCAATAAATCAGAGAGTTGTATGTTTTATACTAAGCACGTAAGCACCTAAGCACAGCGAGTTAAAAAAGTATATACCATTTATAATAAACTTGATCTACGTAAGGTATACAGAAACCTTTATGCCACAATTGTTGTCTCTCTGTCAATAAATCAGAGAGTTGTATGTTTTATACGTGCTTAAACAGCGAGTTAAAAAGTATATACCATTTATAATAAACTTGATCTACGTAAGGTATACAGAAACCTTTATGCCACAATTGTTGTCTCTCTGTTATATCTAAACATAGCTTAATCGGCTATTGATCCTCAGTAAGTATATATATATACTTTGTGGGGTCTGGTGTACCTCCTTCTGCCTGTTACATACATTGGCACAAAGTTAGCATACCCTTCTTCGACAGTTTTCAATGGTCGAAGGGTATTAAACAGTGGTACGCACAGCCCGATGAGTAGTGCATAGGATAGGCGTCTGCCCCAGCTCTGCCGACATACGTACGAGTGTAAAGACGTTTGTGTGACTTCGGCATTACTGTTCGGACTTTCGGTCAGTGCAAAACAAGAAAACGTAGCTGGCTTCGTGCTTGCTTCCACCACACAAACGCAATTTAAAAACGCAACTGTATGTGTGGACAACGCTGGTATAACAACTAAACGACATTTCCAATTATCCAAATTTTTTATGGATGATTAAGCACATCATCGATTGAATTCGTAGTTTTATTTTCCTAGGAGTGAAACACCAAAGGTCAGTCTGGTTTCCAAGCTTGGTTCAAGATGTTGGTTTTTTATTCGTACACTCGGATCTTTATTATCCTGCAAGTCGTGCTACCTAATCTGTGTTTCACCTTGACGTCATTATCGGATACAAGATCGGCAGAAATAGAATTTATTCAAAATATCGTTGAATATGTGAATAAGGAAATATCCATCGATAACATACTTATAGTGAAACGCCAAAATGATCTAATTTGTCACTTGAATGAATTCAATTCGATGTGGGTGCCCACTTTCCGTTTGAACGAGTCTACTAAGATTAATATAAAAGCTGTTTACAATAGCAAAGCACTAGCTCTGGTTTGTATGTCAGAGATAGTAGATATCTCTTTGCTTACCTCCCTAGCTGAGAATATTAATCGAATGAGAGCAGCATGTATTATTATATGGTTGAGCAATCTGACAGCTACATCAAGATATTTCTTAAACCATATAAGTGAGCAAGCGAACTTCAACAACTTTCTCAATCTTCTGGTGCTCCACTCAAAATCGCATGATAGTGAATCTACCATAACTTCATATCGCCTTCAACCGTTTCCGAGTGCAACTTTCCAACGTATTGCAAATATAAATGAAGGACTAATCTTTCCCAAGATGGACGGTAATTACCATGAGAAAACAGCCATTATTTTGCCCGATTTTGGTTCGCCTCGAAACTTATTACTATCTGACGAAATGAAAACAAAATTAAAGTTTTCTGGAGTTCTGGACCAAATTATAAAGGAGTTTTCAAAAAGGTATAACATCAAATTACGTATCTATCCAACAATGAAGAAAATAAATCCGCAGGAAATACTAAATTTGACAATCAATGACCAACTTCATTTACCACTGCGGTACTTCTCTTCAGACCTTGTAACGGAAAACAAGGTCGAATATCTCTCAATGTTAGAGGTTGGTGCTATATATGTTATAGTGCCTTGTGAAAAAGAAATAAGCATAAGCCATGTATACATTGGACTGAGAACTTACTCATGGATCATTCTGGGAGCGTACTTTATGTTTGCTCTGCTCGAAACAATCATTATGGGGGTTACATTTCGAATGTTTCGAGGAAGGTTTCAGTTTTCGTATTCCTCGTTGTTGGTAAATCTTCGTGCTTTCTGTGGGGTTCTGGGACTATCCGTACAACTTAGTATACACCATAACAGTCTCTCATTGAAACAGATCGTCATGGCTATGAGTTTTTTTGGGATCATATTCAGCAGCCTTTTCAATGCCAATCTCAGCACTCTGCTAATAAAACAACCACGGACTGAGAAGATTCAGAATTTTAATCAGTTACGGAATAGTGAACTACAAGTTTTGATTAGCACAGATCAAAGAGCTTACGTGGAAAGAAAAATAAATGCAAGATTTTTCGAGACTGTCCTACCAAATGTAAAAACAATGGCAATGCAAGAACAGCAAAAATTGCTTCTAGCATTTGATACTAACTATGCCTATGTCATGTATCCAACATTGTGGGATGCTTTAGATTTGTACCAGAGACATTATAATCAAAAGATCATGTGTAAGTCCGAATCCATGGTACTGGCGAATGGGGTACCAGTAAGTGGGATTGTGTCGATAAATTCTATATATAAGCTGGCCTTAAACGAGATCATTCAGTTGTCTCATAGCTCAGGTCTTCGCAATCACTGGAAGAAGGAGGCTGGTAAAGATATGTTATCGTCAATTAATTCAATGAAAAAGCAGAGAAACTACCAAGAAGCCAGGCCCCTAAGTATGGATGATTTGAAATGGATATGGAAATTGATTACCTATGGTTATGGCATAGCTGGGATAGTTTTTCTTGTTGAGATTAGCGTAGCGCGTTGGCGTAAGAAGCCAACACGACGAAGTACTATAATCAATGTCTAAATGGGAATTTTATTTGAAACTGTTTATCTTAATACTTACATAATTCCGAATTTTAACTAAACACAAAATGCAAATATATTGAAATCTTATCACTGAATTAATGTATAAATTATTTGGGATTGGTAAATAGTCAGTCAGAAATGAGAAGCAAATAAATTCGATCTAGGTAAAAAGATTTGGCATGCCGAAGATAAGTTGGCAGGATTGAGTCCAGACAAGAGTTGCAAAAGAGTCGTCGAAGTGTTGTTGTCGCGAGAGATTTGAAATGGAATGTTGATTAAAAGTTATTAAGTAATCAAGAGACCGTATGTGTGTGTGTTACACTAAAACCTATAGAACAAATGATATGCTATGTTAATATATATTATTATTATGTTTAAAAACCAAACAAAACTGGAATAACGAAACTGTGTAAACCGTTAAACTAAATAGTCTAATACTTTTTATTTTTAACTAAATAAACCCAACAATTATATATTAAAATGTATGCAATAAAAGTTGCTTATGTAAATTGAAAAATATTAAAAACGAAGTTTATTTTGTAGCTCTGAAAACTGTATGATAATGCCAGCAGGTGGGTAAATATGATCTTGATGGCTTAACATATTTAAATTCTAATTTCATCTAAGCGATTTTTCTAAGCTATTGTTAATATTACTCTCTGAAGTCGTTCACAACAATGACAGTTGCCTCACGTGCCCCATTTTTCTTAATTTTTCTTCAGCTGACGCTCGAAAAACCATCTTTCATAGCCGTAATGTGTTGAGTGTGTGTTGACCAGGTCACATCTACATATGTCTCTGGATGTTGCACAAATTTGTATAAGGCAAGTGACGTGCACAACAAATAAACAAACCGAAACAAACGCAGAGGGATAAGAAGAATCGGTGCTGACCTAAAATTGTAGGCGCCCTGAAAGTATGCAACATTCACGATTCAATTACACGGCACACTGGAAAAAAAAAACAAACTGTTGCAACTTACTTACAATATTTATTTGCTTGCATCGCCCAGCATCGCACACAAAATATCTATTAATGCTCATATATAGCTTGGGTCTTAAGCCAGCTACAAATTCAATGTGTGCACACAATTCAGTGCCAAATGGGATTTTAGGGCTAGCAGCGGAAACAACAAGAACAACAACAGTAATAGTAACAAAAGCAACAACAACAAGAAGAACACTGAGCTCTGCACAAAATCGACTAAACTTTATGTACATGTTAGGAAAAGTGCTGCACAACTGCAGCACAGCTACAGCTACAGCAGCCTTTGCCAACACACGGAAGTGAAAACGTTTCACACTCCAATTGCTCTATTTCCTCACCCCCAGTCTCCCTCTCTCTCCCCCCATCTTTCTCTAACCCTTTCTCGTTTCTGCTGTTGGAAAAGTTTTCGCTGGGACAGCGGCACATAAAATAGTTTTAAATAAGAAAGGCGAAGCCAAATAAACAATTCTATTTTTCTTTCTGGCCAGCCCCGTTCTTTTTGGGCGAAGGCGGGTGGAGGGAGTGAAGGGCGTGGCAAGGACAGTGTGCAATAAATGTAAAGCTGCTGGGCGCATGAAACTGAAAATTTCCTGTAGCATACTTTGCGGCAATAGCCTGGCACACTAACACACACAAGAGCTAGTGTGCGGGTGTGCGTGTGGGTGGGTGTGTGGTTGGGTGGCTGTTTGTTTGTGTGCAACGCGGCTTCCGTTTAGTTTGGCCGTGTGAACTATTTACATGCACACACGCACACAAACAAAGCTCGCTTAAAGGCGTTTAAGCCCGTTTAAAGCTTTGACACACGCACACATACTGTTGTCCACTAACAAATATAACCAGTTGATTCAAATTGAAATTGCGCTCTTTGTAATTAAATTGACTTTTCCGCTTTGTTGTTGCTGCGTCGTTTTTTATCTCACTCCTCAATCAACGGTCAAAAATTATGCAACACTCGCCAAATGTGCGAGCAGCTGTTGACACATCCCTTCACATCCATTTTTTATGGACAGCCACCCGTTGTTACTGGCTGACAACATGGAAAGGCAAGGGTGTAGGGAGGCGGGTGTAGGTAAATCTCACACTCCATACACGCACTGCCATTGAGATGTGCAATTTTCACGCCTCAGAGCGCACGATGAGCCCGGAAAACTCATTCTAGCGCTGTGACTACATATTAATATAACGTCAAACATTGTTTGCACAATGCCATTTTCAATTCGCTATTCAATAATGAATTCCTTGCATACCACCAGAGCTTTACTTTATGCATGCCTTTGCTATGTGTTTGTGTGTGTGTGTGTTTGTGCTATACGTGGTGAATTTATTCGCCCATTTTTGTCCATTTTGCAGGCGTTTTGCCAGCCACAAAATGGTTTATTATAACGCTGCCGCCATGGCTGTTGTTGAGTTTTGCGGTCGCTCGGCTAGCCTGACTGCCCCATATTATATACTATACCTCACTCCGCACCCTTAAAAATGATACACAACCAAATTGGAGCGCCATGCGACACAGCCTGCCATTTGCATTGGCCATATATAGATCGAGTCGGATATGGGGGCCTAGGCATAAATTCTATTATAAATAACATTTAGCGCACGCGAGTTTTGCAACTGTCAGCAATGGAAATTGAAAAAAAAGAAATAAAACCAGTAAGAAAAGCAACAGTCGCGCAACACGCGACAGTGGGATACCCTTCGACCTAGTATGTTCCCGTGTAGTTTAATTTGTTAAATTCATACACATATGCATATGCACATGCTTTGAAATTAATCCCGACAGATGGCGCTCGTGCTACGCGCTCGCCCGCCTCCCTTGTTAGCTGACAGAAGCACTTGGTTTTATGCTCATACTTTCTTAAATAACTTTTGTGTTTATTGTCCGATCCGACTGAAATTTGGAGACTACGTAGATATTTCATTAAGCTTAGTATATGTTAAGTCAGAAAGTTCTATCTTTTAAACAGCGCTTACAAATTGAGTTCAAAAATTAAATTATGATTTGTGGGGGCGGTGGGCGTGGCACCTAACATTTGAAATAAACTTGATCTGCTTGATCCACACAGGAGTCTTCCTGCCAAATTTGGTAACTCTAGCCTTTATAATAGCTGAGCGCTTACAAATTAAGTTCAAAAATTAAATTATGATTTGTGGGGGCGGTGGGCGTGGCACCTAACATTTGAAATAAACTTGATCTGCTTGATCCACACAGGAGTCTTCCTGCCAAATTTGGTAACTCTAGCTTTTATAATAGCTGAGATCTGTGCGTTCATACAGACGGACAGACGGACAGACGGACAGACGGACAGACGGACAGACGGACAGACGGACAGACAGACAGACATGGCTCAATCGACTCGGCTAGTGATCCTGAGCAAGAATATATATACTTTGTGGGGTCTGCCACGCCTCCTTCTGCCTGTTACATACATTTGCATTTTTGCACAAAGTTAGTATACCCTTTTTGACCATTTTCAATGGTCGAAGGGTATAAACAGTAAGAAAAGCAACAGTCGCGCAGCACGCGACAGTGGGATACCCTTCGACCTATGTTCCCGTGTAGTTTAATTTGTTAAATTCGTACACATATGCATTTGCACATGCTTTGAAATTAATCCCGACAGATGGCGCTCGCTTCGCGCTCGCCCGCCTCCCTTGTTAGCTGACAGAAGCACTTGGTTTTATGCTCATACTTTCTTAAATACTTTTGTGTTTATTGTCCGATCGGATTGTAATTTAGAGACTATGTAGATATTTCATTCAGCTTGGTATATGTTGAAGTCAGAAAGTTGTATCTTTTATACAGCGCTTACAATTTGAGTTCAAAAATTAAATTATTGATTTGTGGGGGCGGTGGGCGTGGCACCTAACATTTGAAATAAACTTGATCTGCTTGTAGTACACAGGAGTCTTCCTGCCAAATTTGGTAACTCTAGCTTTTATAATAGCTGAGATCTGTGCGTTCACACAGACGGACAGACGGTCAGACGGACAGACAGACAGACATGGCTCAATCGACTCGGCTTGTGATCCTGAGCAAGAATATATAGGGGTCTGCCACGCCTCCTTCTGCCTGTTACATACATTTGCACAAAGTTAGTATACCCTTTTTTTGACCATTTTCAATGGTCGAAGGGTATAAAAAACAACACACACATACATACACATAAAATTGAGAGGAAAATAAAAGCGAAAAAATCGCAATGCTTCTCGCCAAATACAAATTGCGGTTTCTAGATTGAAAATAGTGTGTGTATGTGTGTGTGTGTGTTTATGCATGTGACGTATAATCAGATTTGATTATTAAATATTCTTTGATATTATTTTGCAACGGCAAAATTATTAAATATAACAGATAACAGCAATTAACAGATGAAAGTAATCAACTGACAAATACCCTTTAAATACAATATGATAAGAACAGTGCTTACTGATTCGTATTGTTTATTAGTCTTACATATTATACAAAAACTACAGTTGTACATTTTAGAAGTGATTGTAATTATTTGGAGAGGAGTCAATTTATAATAAAACGACATACCGAAGGTTCTATACTCTTGTAGCTTTTTATAACCGCCGATCGTTCCTATACATGTGATATTTAATGGTGCAGTATTTTATGTCTAACTTTGATAAGTTATATTTCTAAAGTCAGAATTGGTTTTCATACAAAAACCTCAATTTTTTTAATAGCACCTTTATGTCATAGAGATCCGATTTTGATTAAATTCTATATGCAAATAACGTATAAATACCCCCGCAAAGGTATACAAATATGATGAAACATTTACACATTGACTTTCTTAGTCGATTTCAAATTAAGCCTGTCATTACACAACTCAAATTCATCACTTAGTCTTCAATTTTGAAGAGAATCAACTTCTGGCGCTGTGTTATAAGCCAATGCATTCTCTTGAAATTTAAGCAATTCATATTTTCAGAGCATGCAAGGTAATTACTGCGCCATCTCTTTAAGTTTGCCCATCTGAAGAGTTGCGGAAACATTCAACTGAAGATGCGGCGCGCACAATCAGCATAATGAAAAGGACGTGGTCGTTCAATTAACTCGCCTTTCCGACAATAACAAGCGATAATTAACGTTTAATAAACTGTTTGAGCGCGCATAACGTACATTACACATCCGCCGCGTGTGACAGGCGGCATAAGCATTGCAAATTAATCAAATTAGCATCGTTAAGGTAACGACAACGTGCAGATTGTTAATGATATAAGGCACGTATACGAATCAAAAGTTTTGCTTTTGCCGACAAAGTCAACTTATAGGAACTTAGTATACCTTACGATTGCATAGACATATAAAGCAAAAGATAAGCATCGGTATACTAACATATTAATTTACCAAGGCATACGGGGTAGAAGCATCTGTAGCGTCATGTACTCAGCCCGATATCTTCAAAAATAAAACCAGTAAGAAAAGCAACAGTCGCGCAACACGCGACAGTGGGATACCCTTCGACCTAGTATGTTCCCGTGTAGTTTAATTTCTTAAGTTCATACACATATGCATATGCACATGCTTTGAAATGAATCCCGACAGATGGCGCTCGTGCTACGCGCTCGCCCGCCCTTCTTGTTAGCTGACAGAAGCACTTGGTTTTATGCTCATACTTTCTTAAATAACTTTTGTGTTTATTTTCCGATCGGACTGAAATTTGGAGACTACGTAGATATTTCATTAAGCTTAGTATATGTTAAGTCAGAAAGTTCTATCTGTTAAACAGCGCTTACAAATTGAGTTCAAAAATTAAATTATTGATTTGTGGGGGGCGGTGGGCGTGGCACCTAACATTTGAAATAAACTTGATCTGCTTGATCCACACAGGAGTCTCCCTGCCAAATTTGGTAACTCTAGCTTTTATAATAGCTGAGATCTGTGCGTTCACACAGACGGACAGACATGGCTCAATCGACTCGGCTTGTGATCCTGAGCAAGAATATATATACTTTATGGGGTCTCCGCCTCCGCCTCCTTCTGCCTGTTACATACATTTGCACAAAGTTAGTATACCCTTTTTTGACCATTTTCAATGGTCGAAGGGTATAAATATATCCAGGAAAGTATCAAAGAGTAATTTCATAATTATTTATGCATTCTCTCTGTCTCCCACTGCTATTCTTTTAGTATCGAGTTTGCTCGACTTTTTACAATTCTCTTGCACCATCGTAGTATCTAGAGTACTGGCTATATTTAAAACAGCAATTAATGTATATTAATTATACCCGCTACCCATAGGGTAGAAGGGTATTATAAAATTGTGCCGACCGGAAATGTATGTAACAGGTAGAAAGAGGTGTGACAGCCCCACAAACAATATATATTCGTAATCAGCATCAACAGCTGAGTCTGTCTGTCTGTCTGGCTGTTTGTTTGTATGTCTGTCACTCCGTCTGTCTGACTGTCGATATGAAAAACTAAATCTCAGAGACTATAATAATATAGCTAGAGCTACCAAATTTGTTGTCATTGTGTGCTATTATTACACGTAGATAATGTTTACTTTAGAATTCGACCACACCGCCTTCTGTCCATATAAATCAATATAAACTGAATATAAAGCGTAATTCAAAACCAGGACAGTTCATTTTTGGCAAATACAATAACTATGATCAGCCCAAATATTTTTAAAAATTTAGTTTCGATCGGATAATTAAGATAGAAGTTATTTAAACAATTCTAAATATGTAATGATTTCGATATCTCTCCGTTAAATATGAGTAGCGGGTATATCACAGTCAAGTACACTCTACTGTAGCTTTTCGTGCTTGTTTTGCAATCATTTTGACATATCTCATTTCAATTTGGCTCATAGTATAATACTCAGCTGGGTAGTAAATTAAATTTCAATTATATTAATGAACAACTTTGGTTAGCTTACATTTTAAGTTTAGTTTGTCATCAATAATTGACTTAGAATGTTGACTACAAATTTTAATACTCTGCTTCAGTTTTTACTGCTCATTCTACCTGGTGGTTGTCCATCCATATTCGAACCTAAAGCTACGCAAAGTAACTTTTTAAAGAAATTTATTTCCAATGTGCACAAGGAGAAAACCATTGAAACAATTCTGATACTGACACTCTCTAAGGATGTTACGTGTGCTTTGAAGGACTTCAACTCGGTGGAAACTCCCATTGTTCGCGTAGACGAATCAACCAGAATAATTGTGAAAAATTGCTGTAACAGCCAAGCACTTGCTCTCGTTTGCATGAGTCATATCGCCGACATAATATTGCTCAATTTTCTGGCCAAGGATATAAATCGAATGAGAGACGCTCGAATTATCATTTGGTTGCATAGTAATTCATCCACTTCCGGTTATCTGATTCACCTAATAAGTGCGCAAGCGAATCTACACAGCTTTCTTAATCTTCTTGTATTCGATTCAATGTCTCGCGATGCAAAAGGAAAGATCATTGCCCATAGACTCTACCATTTCCCAAAGCAACTCTTCAGCCTTTTTGTCAATATAAATGAGAGACCAATCTTTCCCAAGATGCACTCTAATTTTTATGGAAAATCTGCTATTATCCTACCAGATCTGATTAAGCCACAAAGCTTTCTGAGAAACAATTCACTAACAGGCAAGGAGGAATTAAGTGGCTCCACGGAAAGACCGATTATAGAGTTTACAAATAAATTCAACATAACGTTGCAACTTCATCCACAATTTCGGAAAAAAAGAGTTGTTGATCCTCTGGAAATTTTGATGCTGACGATGCATGGCGAGATTGATTTGCCGATCCGAAGGTTTCCCGCATAGATCACATGTGAATATTGAATACCTTGTGAATGCCGAATTAAATAACGTTTTCGTTGTAGTCCCATGTGGACATAAAATGTGCATCGGAGATATTCTCTTGTATACAGGTATAAGGACTTATTCCCTCATAGTTGTGGCAACGTATTTCATGTTTGCTGTACTTGAAACAATCAGTGTAGCCGTATCCCATTGCATGTTTGGAGGACGCTTTGAGCTGTCATATTCCTCACTGTTCTTCAATCTGCGAGCATTCTGTGGAGTTCTGGGCTTACCCTTACGAGTGAATAGACATAGAAGCAGTACTTCCCTGCAGCAGATCGTTATGTTTATGAGCCTGTTGGGTATAATACTCACTTGTCTTTTCAATGTGAATTTGAGTACGTTGCTAACAAAACCACCTCACCCCAAACAAATTCAAAACTTTGAAGATTTACGAAATAGTGGATTAGAAACAACGTCTGTAGTTACTACAAACGAATTCATAGAAGCAGAAATGGATAGTAAGTTTTTTAAAACTGTTATCCCTAAGCTAGAATGGCTATATATTGGAACTCGGCAAGATGCATTACTAGCCTTAAATACCAGTTACGCCTATATAATATTTACAAATACATGGTCACCGATAAATGAATACCAAAAGCGTTATAATCTCAACATATTGTGTGAATCCAAAGGTCTTAGAATTGCCGAAAGTATACCTACGAGTGGTATTCTGGCTATGAACTCTGTCTATAAGGTGGCCTTAGAGGAATTCATAATATATACCTACGACATGGGACTGCAGATACACTGGAAGACAGAAGCTGCTCTACAAATGAGTGCAGATGCGCATATAAGAAATTTGCCTGGAGACTCACTTGAGGTCAAATCTTTGACTGTTAAAGATTTCAAGTGGCTTTTGGTTACTGCTGGGACTATGTTATACTGTCTCAGGCTTATTATTTGCTCTAGAAATTTGTATTGCACGTTGGCAAAGTAAGAGGAATAAGAAAACGATTTTGTGTATCTAGTTCCAAGATCTATTTCAGTAGCTTATTATTCAATAAATACATATGTATATTTGAACATTTATATTATATATTATTACTAAAGATATTATCGTATACTCATGGTATACCATATGTTATATTATTACAAGTTCACAATATCCGCTTTACTTACAACCTTTATTTACTTAAGACCTTATATAGTATTCTATATTTAATGACTATCTACAACTTAATATTTGTGAACACTTTGTCAATAAAATATTCAATTTATTATCACAATTCATTGACTGTTTTAATTTCTTAAGTTGAAGCTCTATGTATTCAGCCTATCGATAAGTGATTGTACCAATCGTATTTTATATTTTTCACTCATTTCACGACAATTTCCACAGCGACGTTGACGTCGACAACGACACAGCGCAGTGATTTTTCAGTCGTGAAAAGACCGTTGCGCCGCGCAGAACGTGCGCCGTATGTGCTTTATTTCTCTATTTCTGCTTGCCTGTCCGCACTCGTTGCGCATTCGCCGCATGTGCCGACAGTGTTGATAGCGCGACTAACAAGTGTTTTTGTGTCTAGCTGATCAAATTTAGTGAAATGAAAAATAAAAGAAAATGAAGTACAAAAGTGAAAATAGTTGAAAATAACTAATTAATATTTGTCATTTTCTGTAAAGAACAAGTGTAAAATATGTGTTTGTAAATAAACAATTTCATATTGCATGGAGAATTGCCACCTCCTTTCCCGATTGAGCTTTTGTAGGTCGATTAGTTTTGATTGTATATATATATATATATGGGATTATGTCAATTTGCATCGGACTGCCCTTAGATTAACTGCAGTGCCACACGGTCAATTAATTTTTCAACACCACGGCATGTCGTAATATATTATATATTTCAGTCGCATGCTACACGCCTCGAATGTTTTTCCACTAATTTACAAAATTTATTTCCGCTCCGCCCCCCTGGACAATCGCTTACAAATCGCTTTTATGGGGCCTTCATAATTCGTTCAAACGAATTTGTATCACCTTCGGTTCAGATCGCATCGTTTCGGTTTATTTTCCCAGCTAAACAGCCAAAGAGCCCAGCGAATTGTTTATAAAAAAAGAAGAAATCACAAAAAGCTTAAAGCAAAAGTCCAAAGCAAAACATTAACCCACACACGCCCAGTCAAGAAACGGGCGCAGCTCATGGAAACAGCAGCAGCAGCATTGGAGGAAAAGAAAACCACCTGGCTCGACTGGGGTCTGGCATCAGTCAATGTCAGTTGGCTCAGTGCCAGCAGGTGGGGAGGGGGAATCATCGGTTTGTCTACAAGCGAAAGGGAACAACGAAAGCGCGCGCTGGGACTGCGCTACAACGCACTGGGAAAGTTGCTCAACATATCGCAACATATCTTCTGCTGCTGTTTTTCAAGTAATTTCAATTACTTTTCCGAAACGTCAAGTATCAAGTGGCAAAGTCACAGAGTCAAAGATGGTTTTTTCTTTTACTTTACCTATATATATATATATATATATATATATATTAAAACCATATGTCGAGCAGCGAGAGCAGAGCAGCATGCCAAATATTCTCAGATGGCATATTTTATCTATTATTTTAATTATTCTGAACATTTCTTTCGCTTTTATGGAATTTATTAAGGCAAATTCCTTTTAGTGCTAACTTTATAATACATTTATAATTTTCAATGAATTCGATTTCCACTCTTTTTAAACATTTCAAGTTCATTCTGTTTCTTGTTTCATTCTGAATTGTGCAACAATTGGCATGATATACAATATAAATACAACTTATACGCCTTGGGCCAATGGCGAAGGTTGCAAACTTGAACGACTTTTGAATTGGGCCAAGACGGAAACATGAAATTCATCATATA